>PNEQ01092360.1:6383-18351 GCA_003012365.1 Medauroidea extradentata
AAAAATTAGCTCATCTAGTTTTCCCGTAATGGCACTTCAAAGTCAAAATTTGCGTATTTTTACTTCATACAAAACTTGAAAACCAGTTAACATAAAGAAATGAAAAAAAATCATATCAAAACTACGCGTTACTGTCTATGGCCTGTAGCATTTAAAACCCGTTACAAAAAATGATTATGTTAAATAAAAAATTTCAAAATTTAAAATTTTTTTTTGGTACTTTTAGAAATTTATTTTAAACACAGAAATATTTTATAATGTGTTTGTATATGCTTCAAGCCGTAGACGGTGACGTGTAGTTTTGGTGAGATTTTTTCCATTTCATTATATTTACTGGTTTTCAAGTTTTGTATGAAGTAAAAATATGCAAATTTTGACTTTGAAGTGACATTACGGGAAAACTAGAAGAGCTAATTTTTTTCCGTTAGATATTAATGTTCTCTGAAATAATGTCTACAAATCTAACACTATTATATACAAATATAAAACTATGCATTTTTCCCCACTTGAACGCCCTTAACGTCGCGTATAATTAAACCTGTAGTCAAATTATGAATCTATGTATCTGGGAAAGTGGATCGACTAAGTTAACATTCGTTCTTAATAGTTCTGCAGAAACACACGCATTTATTAGATGGGCAAGTAATTTAATGTCAGGCGTGTTATTTTTAATGCTAGCATAAATAACAAGCAAAACATTCTGAATGCTACATTTCCATTTAAGCAGTATTGAACCTTCCTGATTTAGTATTACGTATTATGTTTTGAATATTATAAAAGTGTCGTACCTACAATTTAAACAAATTGATAAAATAGATCGTGTCGATTGCACATGTTTATTTAATCTGAATTAACTATACCGGACTATACTCCATTATACAGACAGATATGTCGTTATAATATATATGGACATGTGTCACTTTTGCATTTACTAAATGGTTTGTGCGACGCACTGGTTCAGCCAATATGCAGTGCCTCGCTTGAGGAAGGTGTGAACTGGTGATGTTCCAATCCTACGACAGAACCTGTGCCCACTGCCCAGCGCACCGCTATTCGTTGTTCTGCAGGTTGTCTAAATGCCAGGCTCCCGCTTGCACACAGCCGATGATTGCCGACGTGGACTTTGATTATTTCAGTTGCCCACTTTCTGTGTCCATTACTGTACATATCATGAGTGAGGCGAGAACCTTATTCTTATCTACCTGCGCTTTGTAGCGAGTTACAAGTTATCATATTTGATATTTGGAAGAAACATCTCAACGCGCAAAAACTTTGTACATTTTTGAAAAGGAAACACATTTCAAACAATGTTTCTATCAGTTTAAGAATTAGGATCGCTTATTGGAAACACGATTTTCAAAACTCTCGAAATGGCTAAAAACAGCTATTTTAAACTGCCGTACCTAGGAAAATTCCAACCGGATTCGAAAAACACGATAATATAAATATGCGCTGGAATTTGAACCATAAGTATCGCAAGTAAAATAATGCGGTCACCGCTTACAGTCCCATAGAAAAATAAATAATAGTAAATCTCTGCGCGCCAGTTGCTGGGTTTGTGTATGTAGAGGCGATAATACATTACATACGCCGACCAACGTCACTCTTAACACTCCATCGGGGTGTGCCTCACATACACCTACGCATCCTACCTTGATAAGAACCTTAACGTCGATGTCTTCAGCGCTGGTGAAGGGTGACGTGAGGTGAGTATGGAGCAGAGCCGGAATGAATGGGCGGGGGAACGGGAGATCCCCGAGAAAACCCGCCGACCAACGGCATCGTACGGCACGATTCCCACATGCGAAAATCCGGGGACCGACCTCGTCGGGAATCGAACCCGGATAGCCTTGGTGGGAGGTGAGACGTCTGACCTCTCGGCCACCGCGGCGGCCTCTGTACATATCGTGTATGGGTCAGCCTACAGTAACTGCAGCGTTATGCAATGTTTGTATCGTGCACGATTCCCACAAGGTCGGTGCCCAGATGACGAACATTTGAAGATTATAGGGACATGTTTGGTGGACACGGAACCTTCAAGCTGCCACTGGTAACAACAGGCGAGAAATCATGTGTAATGTAACATGATTAGAGGTAGGTCTACGTCAATTTCGCGGATTCATCTGGCAGCAGCCTAGACTTGTCAGTCCTATACACCCACTGGCCACAATCGATTATCTATTGGCTTGTAACCGTACAAGCAGGTAGCAAACGATAGCACTTGTCATTATTTCCTTATTTACTACTGGCTTGCAGTAGTCAAACGCGTTTAGTAACAGCCGCCAGCAAGTCACAGACATGACAATGAAGTATATACGTAATTGGCGTTCAACCTGACCGGGAATGTATCTGCGAAATTTACGTACCTCTAAACACGATACAACCCGCGCTATGCACTTTGAGTACTGAAGTACAGAAACGCTATATTTTCGGACCTATATTCACACAACACTTTTCGTCATGTGATGTTTGTTCTCCCACAAAATACTGACACGCAGTTGTTAAAAAAATCTGTATGACAAGACCAGTCGTACAAACATGAGTAGAAGGGCGTACAGCCTGGAAATATAATTTTTCGTGGTTCTTAGGTTTGAAAAACATTCTTGTAACCAATGGCAGTTACGTAACGGCAGCTGGCAGTTCAGCCAATACATTCCATACATGAAAAGAGTGATTGACGCTGCCAACTGGTAATATATTATGGCACCTCGTAATGGATACAGTATAATGCCGCTGTGCCTGTTTATTAAATTATAACGACTGTATCACACCAAACAGTAGTTTCCAGAGAAATCTATTTAAAATTGATGTTTTTACGTATGACATTTGTAAATATAGTTTTTCATAAGATGTGGTGCCTTTATCCTGCTTCACGCGGCATGTACATCACATGTAACCAAGGCAACAATGTGTTTAACTAGGATGAACGGTACCTACTGTACAAAATAATCGATAGACTTTTATAGAGAAGATGTTGTAAATGCGGAAATATGCATGCTCCAAAAAGTAAATACTGTGGACCGGTTTCGTTACAGAATAAAAAAGTTTTCCAACAGTTCATTCAGAAAAAAAACAAGTGCTAGAAACTTCAAAAATCAAACTATTTGAAAATAATTCATTTCCTTTTAAAAATTAATGGTTATAATACTTAGTTCTCTCTAACAGTTAAACTACAAAACAGTTAAACTACAAAACCATGTCTAATACCTTAACTTTAAACTGATTTTAACTTATTCAAGGCTTCTGCATGAGAACTATGCTCGAAGATATTCGCTGATAGTTCATAGATCTTTAATGCATAATACACATTTCTTGACAATATTACTCTGTGCACAGTTTCTTAAGACAGTTATTTCTGCACATTTTTTGACTTTAAGTTAAATATCCCTTATTGATGTAAAAAAAAACTTTTTTTTTGTAAAAATATATCAAGTGTACTAATAACTATTGTAGTCTATGGGCTGTATTAAATTGGTTTCCGTAATTCTAGTCTAGGTACTGCAGACAAAAACCTTTGTGTTTCATATTAAATACCCAGTTAAACATCTGTCCAAGATTGTATAACAGAGTTGTTTACGCACTGAGAATCTTTGCAAAGGCCTCATTTTTCTTCTTGCGGTCAGGCTCTTAGTCTACCTACGACGAATCTTTCAGTGATTTGTGCGGAAGAGGAAATATTTAGTCTCGTCTTTGCAATTTCTCAAGCCGTACGGCCTAGTCCATTTACTTGAGCATGAGCATCTTCACTTCGCCACGTCATTAGCCTCAAGCATGATCTTCGATAGCGAAGAAGTCAGTGGATAATGACCATGGAACGAGAATCAGGGAAAAGTTGTCCGCGCGCCAGCTCTAAGTGGCATGTATGCTTGTTTCGTCAGTAACGTCGTGTACGGTGCAGTAACGCAGTAGCAAACACGTCCTAACGTACGGCGTTACCTACGACTGCTAGTGTGCGAGTCGCGATATCGGCGTCGTATTAGTTATATCTTTACGGACGAAAAACGCATATACCCGGCAGGGATTGAGAGTTGGCGCGCGGACAGTATTAGAAAGAAGAATCTCAGATGATCGGTATTAGAAGTAGGCCTATGTAGTTTAGGTAGGTGTAACTGACATCAAGGCCATAAGATACTGAACCATTGGCCCGGACAGACAGGAGACGGGGATGGAATCGGTCATTGCCAGTTGCGGATTTAAAAAAAAAAAGGGGGGGCTACCGGGCTGAAAAAAAAATTTTTTTGTTTAACATTATGTAGCCAAAGGATGTCCTGTCGCCTCAAGTAAACTGGAGTTTTTTTCTATGATGGCCCAAGTACATATGTGTCCTACTGGTATGTATATTGTTTTTAATGTTGTGTATCAGTAAACAACCACAATTTTAAAATGGTTGGTATTTTTAGAATCCGTAAAGTCACGTAAGGGCCTCCCTCCCCCGTAAGAGGTCCCACCACAAATACTTTTGTAAATGCGCAACGCAACTGGCAGGGGCGTCGTAAACGAGGTGAGGGGGGGGGGGCGGAGGGGACACGCCCCCCTCCCCAAAAAAAAATTCGTAGTTTTTAAGATTTTTTAACATTAAGATTTCCTTCAGTTGTATATTAAATATTTTGGTGCAGAAACTCTTTAAATAGCAGCATTTTGCACCTTAAAATATAAAATTTCCCGGTGAAGGACTCCAACACACCCCTTTATTACGTAGGTTATATGTACACTTTCTCTACCAGTGACGCCCCCCCCCCCCCCCAAAAAAAAAAAAAACGAATGCTTACGGCGCCGATGCAACAGGTCATTGCCTAAAGTTAGGAGCCACCCATGTATTCGTACGGAGTGCTTGCAAAAAAACATTTTAAGCCGAAATAAAGATTGCGGATCGAAATTTCTCTCTGAACGTGAGTTCCGTATTTGACTACAATGACAACAAGCTCGGGCAAGGTAAGCCGTCTGTGACGAAACATTCAAAACCAGACATATCCAAAATCCAGAAAATGAGTAAAATGCCCTTTCTAAATAAATAAGATGTGGTACATACGAGTATGAACTCAAGACTCCATTAAAAAAAACACACGTCTTATTGTTGAAATGGGCATGTTTATTCTCAGTTAGTGCTATAGGGAAAGGAGTATTTCGCGAGTTCAACGACATGTGTGTTAGAATCCATTGTCCCATTTACACACAATCCCCAACCATTTGTCCATTAGCTGCTACTCCCTGGAACAACACACAATGAACGAATGGACGGGCTCGAGTATGCATAGTACAATGGATTCTAACACGTCGGTCACTGAATTTGCGAAATATTCCT
Source organism: Medauroidea extradentata (assembly GCA_003012365.1). Lineage (NCBI taxonomy): Eukaryota > Metazoa > Arthropoda > Insecta > Phasmatodea > Phasmatidae > Medauroidea > Medauroidea extradentata. The sequence goes on from PNEQ01092360.1 coordinate 11,686, forward strand.
TTTCTTAGCTATCATATATAATGTTTATTCACTTTTTTCTACAGCTAGATAAGGCGGGCATGTCTGGTTTTGAAAGTTTGCTCCTCAAATAAGCAAGCAAGAAACTCTTACTGCTGCTACAAAACATCTCTCTCGCTCTCTCTCCCTTGTTTATTAAATAAGTTCAACACTTAATAGGACTACACGAAATTTAAGAAATTATGTTGTTAAACCAGCGAAATATGCGTTTGGTTAACCAAATGTAAATACTTGGCTAGCAAAACTGAAGCGCATAGTTAGATATACGCCATTGTTTCAGCCACAGCAAACCCACGGTAGGTTTTCTGTGACTCTGTAACTTGCGTTTGCAATGTCGTTATATCCAACAAAACTCTTCAGTTTGTCAAACACCTCTATTATTAAAATAATTCTAAGATCACACTTGGTTAGCCACCAAACATTTTTTAGTAACAAACAATTATATTCTGTCAATTTCAACCATGCTCGTTCTCATCTCGTAAGTTCGTTGGTAGTGAAATTTTATGGAATTTCTTGTTGGATGCATTTCCTTTTGGGAGCCAATAATTTAGCAACGGAGTAACAAATGTCAGTCTCACAGCCTTATCTAGAGTTTAAAATCAGCATTACGATTATGTTCTGAGAGACATACCAACTTAACGGGTCACTTTTTAAAAGTCAAATTGCTTTTTATTTATCAAGAGTTCGGGTACTATAAAATCTTTCCTTAAAACTTCCGTGTGCGTAATTTACAATGGAAACATAAATTGTTGCAATTTCTTTATCATAATTTCTTGGTGAAACACTTCTGTTAACGAGTCATTACCGTCTCATTTGGATTCGTATCGCAGTCTTGTCAACGCCAAGCTAAAAATATGCTTTTGCATAAGCAAACAAGGCTTAGAATTTTTGAGTTAACGATACATGTAAAGAACAAGCAAACTATTTAAAAATGTGTGTTACTTTCTAAAACGACAACAATTTATTATTAAATTCACGTAAAAAAACTCACCGTCATCTACCACCACAGTGCTGCGTATTTCAACAAATCTTGACGATTTCTGTTTTATTTCTACGAAGTCCATTGTGTTTTACTGAAATGATATGTATTTATAAAATTTAAGAAAATATCAGGTTGTTGATTAAAAATCGAACCTTAAGAAACAAATGCACGTATTTTATGTTTTCCGCTTTTCAAACTGTCTTCTTTTGTTTTTACCAAGTGAAAGAATGCACTATCGTAGTGTTGCTCTTTGCATTGCATGAACTTCGTTTCATTGTCCATGCTGTAGCTACACCATTATACTGCATCAAATACACTATATACTAGGGTATTTGACTATATACAGCTTTGCGAATAATATGATGCTTCCAGAACGCTGTGACTTACAGGGGTGTCATTTCAGGTTTTTCTTGGGGGGGGGGGGATTCTTTCGGCAACGGTGACCTTGTTGCATCTTATTTTATTAATTAAACATGATACATTAGAAACTTTAATAATAAAACTTCACTTTTGTGTGCTTAAGTTAGCATTATTTAAATAACAAAATACTACAAATATATTTTATACACTTAAAAATCTAAATCCAAAATATAAAATATAAACTCCCATCGTGATAAGACGTATGCGGCAGGCCTCCTGACGTGACGCCAGAATTACTGCCGCCGACGTAACGATAGGAACCCTTCGGGGTTGGGTTTAGATGATAATTTAATATTCCAGTATGTGTCAGTTGAGAAGAGGCCAATAATTTTAATTTTTATATTAAGTTGTTTTATATTAAGTTGTTTGTAGTGAGTCTCAAGCCAACGTTTCTTTCTTAAGGATGAACTCAAACTGCACGATATTTTCGGAACTTTTGAGAAATTCATTGAAATTAATGCCTCATATTTTTGTTTAATGATTTTGATTTCAATGTAGTACATGTGTATTTGAAAGACAAAAAGAAATCCTAAGCCTAACTAGAGGTCTGAGAACTATCAGAGACTCGTATTTTCCGTCTGAACTACAACATTTGTCGAGCAAACACCTATTTTAACATTATGTGGAGTATAATCAATGTTTAAATTTTGTGAAATGTATAAATGTGTTTTGTATCTGGTCGAGAGAGGTATATCACTAGAATTCGTATTTTTTTCTATAATGTAGGGAATAGCACCTAATACATTTTCGTCAATAATTGCCATACATTTTATTTTTGAATAATGTATATGTATTTGCTACGTGGGTGTTACGTATCTTGTTAAGGAATCAATCGAAATTTTCTACAGTCATCTCACAATAATAATCCATTTCAATACACTATACTCCGCTAAGTTATCACTCCTGCCTCCCCCCCCCCCAAAATGACGCCACTGGTGTAATACAGTGTAGTACAGTGTATCGTAGGTGAGTACTGGTGCTCTGATTGGCGGCAATATCCTGCGACAGAGGAGAATACAAAACATTTGTTTACTTTTAGCAAAGATATTTCACACATTCAACCGGTAACGTTGAGTTGAGGTCTTGGTACTATGTACTTACTTGAAAGATCAATTGAGAAAATTAATTTCCGATATTAGAAATATTATGTAATACGTATTAGGCTGTATGTGTGTTTGCCAATTGTTTTAAACATGGTAATTTTTCCAGTAAAGGGGTTAATTCAATTTAGGATATTTAATAAACGTCTCAACTGATGTTACATACTGATTGTTTTATGTTTCAGGTACTTGGCAACTGGTTGCACGTTTACTTCCATCGGTTTGCATTTTGCAAGAGGAACATCAACTGTAGCAGCAATTGTAGGGGAAACTACAGAAGCTGTTTGGGATTCTATGAGAATAATGTGGATGCCATTACCCGACGCTGGAAAAAAATTGCGGATAGATTTTATGAGTTGTGGCACCTACCTAATTGTTCTGGTGCTTGCGATGGCAAGCACATTCGAATTCAACAATTACCAAATGGGTCTACAAATTCCAACTACAAGAACTGTCATTCTGTGGTTTTGTTAGCATGTTTCGACGCAGATGGTTTTTAGACGATGATTGATTGTGGATTTGCTGGCAGAAATAGCGATGGTGGTATTTTTCGTGTGTCAGCGTTTGGACGTTTGTTGGAAAGTGCTAGTAGGCCTATGAATATTTCAGCTGCATGTCATCTTCCTCACGACGAAAGTGGAAATGAATTTCCATGTTTTGTTGCAGACAGTGCATTTCCTCTACGACGTAATGTGATGAGGCCATATCCTCAAAGGAACATAACCAACTTGAAGAGAATCTTTAACTATCGACTCAGTCGTGTCAGAAAAACTGTGGACTGCACATTTGGGATGATGACACAAATATAACACAAATATAAAACGATAATTTCAATAATAAAATGTGCTTGTGTACTTCATAATTTCATACGAAGAAGAGATGGTGCTTCATACACCGTTCCTACTGTCGAAGAGACTTATTTACCTGCAAGAAATATGACCATTGTTGATGAAAGCGCCTACGTCAACATTGACATAACCTCGCCACCTCACGTTCTACGTGATTGTCTCGTCAATTACTTTATTCAACCACGAAATGCTCTATTGTGGCAGTGGAATTACTGCAGTTATGCCAATTAAAGTTTTGTATAGAATTGTCATTTTAGTAAAAATAATGACTTTCCTTTCTTGTCAGTTTTCATTTCCACTTTCGCCATGTCATAATTATAATGGCTGTACTGTCTTTTGACAAAATCATGTTGTACATTTTTATAAAAAGTTGTATTTAACTGACTTGTCATTGTTAAGTTACCATATTGAATGCAATAATTTATATGTGGTTGAACTTTAGAGCCAAAGTCATATTCCGATAAGTCGTCAACAATGAATGCTTGAGTGATTATATTACATACAGCAATACCATAGTGTTGAATTATACTACATGCACATAAATATCTTAATGTTTGATTATATTACTTTCACATTAATAACGTAAGCCTATTATTATTGTTATTATTATTATTATTTTGTACTCATATGTACATACCAGTCCAGTTCATCTCTAGGCCTATCAGACTCCATGTTTTTTCGGCTATGTCAGTAGATAGATTTAGGGGATTTTGGCACAAGGGAATGGGGGATCGGATCGTCGGATCCGCTTATGACGTCACTGTCGCCATCTTAAATGACGTCATTTCCCCGTCTTTACCTCAAAATTTCCCTTATTTACCTCAAAATCAATAAAATTTCCCGTTTTTCCCTCAAAATTTCCCGAATTTCCCTCAACATTTTCCCAGAAAACTAAAAAAATTCTCAAAAACACAGTATTGCTCAAACAGGCTGGAGGAGGCTGAAAAGGAGCAATAAGAAGCCTGAATGAGCAATATCTCTCATCGGCAATTATGTTTCCAGCATCCATCTTGTCCGCGATACCTGCTGTCAATTAATTCAATCAAATAAACTATAGGGGTTTTCTCAGAGTTTTCCGAAATTTTTTTCTAATTCGCATTCCTACCAACCCTCACTTATACCTCATATTGTAAAAATATATTTCTAGTAAAAATAAGTTAAGTAAATATCTATACCTCACCTGTATGAGCTCCCCCACTCTCTCTCATGCTAAAAAACTTAAACCCGACTACTTTCCTAGCTATTCCCGAACAAGTTTCAATCAATTCAATCAAATAAACTATCGGGGTTTTCTCCGAGTCCTCCCATTTTTTTTTTTTAGATTTTACATTCTAAACACACCCCACTCACATCTCATAACATAAAACATCTCTTTAACAAAATTAATTTAAGTATTTAACTATATCACACCTAGGCGAGCTCCCCCACCACACCCCCTATCTATTTCCGAACGATTTCCAATAAACCCAATAAAGTATAAAAGTTTTTTTCCGAAATCGTCCGAATACTTTTCGATTTCGCATTCCTACCATCCCCCACTCATCCCTCATACAGAAAATATTTTTTTTTCTACTAAATTAAAAAAATAACCAACACTATATGCCAAGATGGGGCTTTCTTACTGCCCCACCATACTTTACACTCAAGTCACTGGCAGACACCTCCCCCTCCCCTCATCATCACCAAACTGTTTTGACCTTCACCTTTCTAGCCAAGTCACTACATGCATGCGAATCACATGCTCATCACGTGACACTCCCCCCCCCCTCAATTCCATGATACCATCCTGTACCACCTTCCCCTCCTCGCCGAGTCAGCACATACATGTGTCGCAGTATGGCGCAATACTAACCTTTTTACTTTCCCCCTCACTCCCCCATCACATTAGTCGTCACATTCCTGAGATGTGACACCATATTGATGTTGTAGCATGACGCAACTCTGTAGGTGACTTTCAGTATCCGCACCTTGAATGATTCAGTGTAGCTAACAGACTCCATCTTCCAAAACTCTGGATGTAGAGTTTTTTTTTCTATCTGCATCCATCTACTGTTTCAATACATCCTCGATTTATCCTATCACTTTATCATTCCAGCCACTACCAGTGACAGAGTTAATCAACCTCTCAGATCTCTCGTTTTCACAGACCATTCAAATGCACAAACCACAACAATCTATCAGTTACATTTACACCACATCAAATCTACCCAGTAAAACCATATCAAGCATAAGTCTTTCACTATAGCACCAGCAGTATAAATAAACGTTCTTCACCTATTTACCTCAACCCTCCTCCTACCCAGACTAGTTTTAGTTATTTCGTGAACATTCAGCTAAGTCACTTACAAGCATATAAAATTTACTTTAAACGTTGCTGTTTTAACACAGCTGAACATGTTTACACTTATAATACATTTATTATATATTTTTCTTCTTATTTTTACACTTGAAATGATATATTTACTAAAATAAATTCCAGATAAAATACATTTATACAGTATTTTATTTCCATTAACAAACATTATTCCAACATTATAAAAACAGAAAACCATCACATTAGCTACACACTCAGTACAAATTTATACGTATCGATAAAACACTCAATATTATAGTTTCCAAGGTCTCATCTTAACTCGCTAGGTAACTGTCTTTAAAGTAGGATGCATTCGTAATTTGTTCACATAGTTTTACAAATAACATTTAGGTTTAAAAATTACGTTGCAGTTGTTAAAATTATAGTTATCCACTGATACTTAGAGACAAGGTATTTATTTATTTAGCGGCCTCAACACACTTGTTCTCAGTTCCAGGTTATTCACCGAATCCAGGGTCCAGCCCAAACATTTCAAAGCCATTTCTTCTTCTTCTTTACATATCTTCTGTATATTTTTCTCAACAGCGTTTTCAATTTCATGTACATTATAAACAGGAACATTCGACGTCTTGAATACTTTTCTGTTGTATCCTTCATCATAAGGTTCTGGTTTTGTGTAGCTACATTCCAACCACATATTATATTTTAAAGGACCATGTTTTTCCACTTCGTCGGTAAGTTGATGTATAATATTTTCTTTCATACTTGCTAGGAACGAACATACATTTTTGAAGGACTTGTTAAATTTGGCGCAACATGATCTTTTAGATTGCCCTTGAAAGCAGATTGCTTCAGAAAAAAGCCATTTATGTTAGGCTTCACCTCATCAACTACAAACCGTGGTTGTGATGTATGACCAGGTGACGAGACCATAGGTGTTACAGACGAGGTACTCTTGCATTCAGCTTGAGAACACTTCTTCAT
>PNEQ01092371.1:0-19089 GCA_003012365.1 Medauroidea extradentata
TGCCTCCCGGCGGAAGTTCCCCAGGATGACCAACCATCCCTACCGAGGGAATACTCTGCCTTTGTACTTAAATATTTATATTACTGTACTTATTACATGAATATTCTTCCAATAAAAAATTAAGTTTTTCTTACTTAAATAATTAAACAAAGTTACTATAAATTTTACTTATTAACCAATTCTGACATGTAAATACCTGTGCCGGTCTGCGTGACTACAGTTAAATTAATTAGAATAGATTCAAATGGTTCGGCCCATCGTGAAAACAAAATAAACAAGAGTGAAAAATTACAATCTTATGATAAGATGTCCTTTGAATTTTAAATAAAATATTTACTTTTCTGTCCTTGTACAAACTTAAAGCCATGTTTCAGCCTTCATCTGTGGCTGTAATATGAAGCACTTTATTCATCATGTCGCACTAAATCACAGAACACTCTATAAGGGAGGCCGGGCACAAGAATATTACCGCTGGGCGACTTTGAAAAATAAACAATTACACTAAGTTGCTACAAACCAAAATTCAGTCAAGCATCCAGGGATCCTAGGCCTATATTGACGCCGGGGGATTTTAAATTACCAAACAATGAAAATAATGATTTTAATAACTATTGACTACAATAATTAAAGCCAAAAGGCAGACGTTACGAAGAGGAAAAGAAGAAAAAAATGTATATATATAAATTCAGAATAGGCTGGGGTGGGATGGCCAAATGCCTTACAGTAACGTTACATAAAATCACAAACACGTACATTCAAACATGTAACGCTACATACAATCACAAATACACACGCACATACACGTGTACATTTCATTCTAACATGTAATGTTAAATTCACTTACAAACACACACTCTCAGACATACATTCAATAATCCGGATACTCACCGTTAATATTTAGTATGCAGTTGCGTGTAGACGTAACAAGACGCTACTTGTAGTTGTTACAAGGTGGTGGTGGTATACACAATGATGTCAGGTACATATATCACTCACCTTTATACCTTTGTGATTTGAACATAATGTGTCTCGCACGTGTCCCCTCTGACACACCCTTTCAGAACATGTGTTCCAGAAAAAAGGCTATATTTTCTCTGCCACCCTCCCAGTGGAACAATTATTTGTGTTACGGAAGACAGCAGTCATAAATTAGGGAGGCAGGTTTTTATTTGACGTACCCTCCAGAACTTGGAGAAGGGTTCCAGAAACTAGACTAAACAATCACCTTTTTCGAACACATGTGTGTCAGTTGCAGTTATTATTGTAACAAGGGGACACGACTCTGAAGGTGTTAACACATGTCTGAAGAGGGTTCCAGAAACTAAACTGAACAGTCACCCCTTTTTGAACACGTGCGTCTCAGTTGCGTGACAAGAAGTTTATTCTAGCTAGGGAACATACACTAGTCTTCCAGCAAGTTAATAAAAAAAACATGTACAGTTTCTTTAAAACTTTTATTGAGGCAAACTCTGCAGTACAGTACAAAGTGTTTTATGCAAACACTTGTGTATTTACAATTTTCTCAATGTCATGTTCTTTAATTTTCTCGTCTTTGTAATGCGGTGAGTCCTGGTTCGTGATGATGTGGCGTAACACACAGCGATGCGGCGTACTTAGGCGTCACACTCTCTGGGCTGTGAAGCACGGCGCTGCTCGCCTGCTCAGGGTTCAAGTCCTTGAATTGCTCGTACACATCGTCCACAGTACATGGAAGAGGTGTTGAGTCCAACATGTAGTAAACGGGACATTTATTTATGTCTCTACAAGCGATAATATCGTGTCCGCGCTCATCCCCTAGAGGAAAGGTGGTAACCTTAATGTGGAATATTCCATCACATGATTCCGTAAAGTATTGTAAAATGCCTGAAGATCAATAAGTGTATTTGACGCTGCTCCTGTCTTGTTTAACACTCATGTACGGATTTGCTGGGTGAAACTTCATATTTCAGTCACGCAGAAATGTAGGTGTATGTTAGCAGCGAACGATGGGTCCAGTAACTGCCACAGCTGCACTACGTTGCTCGAAGTATACAGCTCAAAAGTCTCGTTAACAACTGATGTTAGGTTTTACAACAACACACGAACTTGGTGAGGAAATGTAATGTGCGTCGTAAATACGAAACAAGGCGTACTTTAGTACGCACATGCACACATTAAAAGCACACACACTTGCATTCAACTCTGTCACTCTTCATATTTCGCGTTTGCTATTTCACAACTCCACAACACAACATGTCAAATGTGTTATCTGCTTGATAATGCCTATGTATGTCACCATCACAAACCTCATACCAGCTAACTATCACACCATTTTCTGGTCGTATTAGCTTGTAATCAATGTGGTGTTCAGAGTGTTGTTCACACAACACTTCGTTAAAACTGAGCTGTAGCAAGTTGTCGAACGTGCATGGTAACTTTACGTCTGGGTGTAAATGGTAGATGGGACAGTTGGCGACCTGACACTCCACGCCTTCTCTGTAGCATGTACCTAAATACAGTGAACCCTCGATAACTCAGACTGAAAGGGGAGCTGTCCGAGTTACGATTTGTCCGTGTTATCGAGGGGCGTTTGGGGAGGTGGGGTAATCAGTAATTAATCACAAGAAACGCAAAGAAATTAGTACGCTATCATTTCTACAAGCAAAAGAGGCTGCAATAAATACAGTTTTGTACGTAATTATCGTTGCAAGTTACGGGAGCTGCAGTGGGAAAATTAACGCTAACGTGGAGGACTATAAGAGAATGTCAAACAATGTGGGAAGTCAGATCTTTATTAATTTTTTTATGCTACTTCTAGCTGATCCATTTTTTATCTCTGTGCTAGAAGCTGGCACCAAGGCACCCTTCTACCGCATAAAAGTTTTTGTCTGGCTGGTGACAGACAATGTGCGTGCACGTGTGAGAGATAAGAAATGATTGTTGGAGATAAGCTAGGGAGGTAGCGAGCGGAAGTAGTCAAGGTCAACCGGTACAGTCGCATCACAACAGCAATACAAACACCGCACATGACCACACACATCTCACACAAGATGTTTACATTGAAAAATACCTTACGTCCGTATGTCACCGCGTAGGGGCAGCAGCCAGCTGCTAGCCTGATAGTTACTCTACCCTCCTACAAAGTTCCAAAGGTACAAAAATTATTTTCCTTGTATACACGAATAAAATCGGTACTGTAATTAACAATCCTACTGGGTCACTGTACAGACAATATTTTAACACTACAAATTTTAAAATTTAATTTTATATATGTAAATTGCATTATAGAAAGCGTAATTTACAGCCTTATTCTTACACAAATTGTAATATTATAAAGCAATAAAATTTTAATCATGTTCTACAGAGTTAAATGGTAGTAAAAACAACCAAAAGCAAGACACAAAAATGTTAAAAACAGTGCATTTAAGACCATGAATTGCAATGTATTGGACAACTGTCTAAATTACTATTCTGCTTAGTTAAACGTGCTTTGTTTTCAGCTGTGTCTTGCAGTTCTACACCTCTCACAACAACCACTCATGATCTCTACTGAATGTACCATCTGTTTACCGTCTGCTCCAGATTTGTATCATTCAATCATTTCAAATGTTTCTACGAGAAATAATTTTTCCCAGGGTCAGTTCATTAGAATATCTAATAAGGCCCGGGGCAACGTAAATCTGAGCCTCTCCCCTCTCTTTTTTTTAGTTGCAGTGATGATACTGTGCGCTTGTAAGCATTCACACTTCTGACATGTTGGTTGCGCTGTCATAGCTCTCACCTCGGCAATGGACATCAATGACGTCTTTATTAGCACTTACACTTTTAAATACATTTCACAGCAACTGTCAAGGCTTATTAGAAACTTTATTAAAGCCAATTCATTTTAAATAATAACTCTTATATTTTATTTTTTATTCAAACGCGAGAATATGTGGCCCGGGGCAAATTTTCCTTCTTGCCCCCCCCCCCTTTTTTTTTCTTTATCCTATCAAATTGACTAAGTCTCAATTTTTTCTACATAATTCCGACCTCCATAGCGCAGTCAGGCGTCGGTGTATTGTGCGTGAGGCCTTGGGTTTGAATCCCGGCTCGGGCATGAATGTTGTGTTGTTCTTTCACCACCCACATCGGCTTTTGAAAAATCGTTGTTAAAGGGCCGTAAAACCCTCTCACCAATTTTTCTACATCGCAATGCGCAGCAATGATTTGTAAATTTTCTTTTTTATTGTCCGGAACAGTTTGTTTTGCGACCCTGAATTCATTGCACATACCAGAACAAAATAATTTTCCATTTATATGTCATTGCATCCCGTAGTTACCGTCATTTCACAAGCACTGCACTGAAATGTTTGTTTACGACATGTGTGCGTGCCTGGATTGCAGGGCGAAGAGGGAGGAAAGATAAAGAAGTGAGAGGTCGGCCTGCTGCGTTTCATCTTTACTCGCGTGTCACACGCCTCGCTAGCAACATTTTACTACACGGAACTTGCCAGATATTTACTGTGAGATTATTAAAGGCAAAGTAGCGATGGATGACTACGTTATAAAGTTTAATACTGTTCTAAAATATGTGATGAATTTAAATCCAGCAGAAACTATTTTTGTATGTCTTTTAACCAAGAAATAATGAATTAAAAATTATTATAATTTTTTTTAAAATTCTGTCTGAGTTATCGAGGGTTCACTGTACGTATCAAAGTAATACGTCCAATGTTTGCTGTCGTTACAAACGTGCATCTGCAGCGGTAAACCATAAGGTTTAAAATATACACGCCTATACCCAACCTTCACTGTCTCGTAAGTTTAAGGTGGGTCAAACAATATTCGGCATACTTGCGGAGACTGACTTTAAATAAGTTACGCCAACTTATTAAATGCAATGATCCGCGAACCACGTACGTAAGTTCTCTGCATTTTGCTGCACGTTTGAGAATGGTTAATAATCTCCGTACTGTTTACGTAATGTTGTAAATTACGGACAACGTAAGCAACCTGTAAATCAATCACATTATTTGTACATAACTTGTGCAGAATTGTCTCGTGGTTTATTCATGAAACGTGTACGGAAAAATTACGTTTGCATTGTTTGAGAAGAAGCATTAACTCTGCATAATTAATACTTCCTTTATTCCACAAAATCCAATGGTAATTACATATCAGGCATGCATTCTTGCATTTTAATTTATCATCTAAATCGCACTAGGGAAATGGTTCTTTTAGTGTAAAAGTTTTTGTCTCGCCTTGCGTTTGCGATACACATATTTGTTTTACAATAAACCCTGAAGATCCGTAGAACCCCTGTACATTACAGAACATGTTCTCCGCTCAAAGGCTCGCATGTAGCTATCCTATGTCAATACTTTCACGAATTTATCTCGGGCATTATTAGAAATAGTCTTATAGTGTAATATAAGGGCAAAAACTTGCGTTTGTGGTGGGAAAATTGTGTCAGGGATAATTTCTATTCGCGAATCAATAACGTTAGAGTTTATTGTTTTGTTTTGTTTTGACACATCAAATACGAATAACGGTGCTTTTTCGTTGTAGTCAATAGGTGCTAATGTTGGAGACAGGTCTCGTCCATAATAAGCAGCTTGAAACGCTCTGTACATTTCATAAACTACAAAAATTTTACCGTTCGTAAAATTAACATTGGAATTGGAATATGGGTAACATTCGCTGTTGAGATACAGTGTAATGTTTTTTATGCTGCAGTGGTGGAAAACGACCTGTCTCTAGTTACGTTATTTTGGAGATTTGTTTGGAAACAGATTATTATAAATCTCGGTTTCTCTGCGGGGAAACTTGATATTACGTTCTATACAATTGTGCACGCACTTGGCAAAGTAGGATAGCATTCCAAACTCCAAGAATGGAACACAACAGTCACATCCTTACCTTTCTCAACATGTTTCAGTAAACGCACACGTTCTCGTGTATTTATAACCATGTACGGCACTACCCATTCTACAGTCGTTAGTTCTAAAGTGACAGGTTCTTCGATGTCACCGGTGCGATACATTGCATTTGCTGTAGTATTTGTTAACAATAGAACCAATTCCTGTTTATAATTAAGAATCACACGGGTATAATCTTCTGCAAATCCGAGTAACTGCTTCATATATTCCTCCAGGGTTTATTTTCAACTTGAAATCATCTTTATCAGCCTAACCAGCTGCTTTGTAAGCTTGTTTTTCGTACTTACCGACAGAAATGTAATTTTTTTTTATCAAAGTAATATCAACATCTCTCGATTGGTCAATCTCCACGCCATTTAATTCATAGACTATACAATCAAACTGCAAAAGTCCATTTCGCACGATTCTCGTGTGCACAGATTTAGTTCCGCCAACTTTTTAAAATGTTCCTCGCATTCTTATGTGCGACTTGCAAGGCAGTGTGTATATGTCTTGATTCTGTATACATATCCTTATTTCCGATGGAAAAACATAAGGACCTGCTCTGAACGGTTCATATATATGCAACTCTGTCTTTGTGATTGCGTAGTCAAAAGTTGTAGGATTGCTGATATTAAGAACTCCGTCCATGTTTGTTCAGAGTACAGGTACATCCTAATTTCTGTAAAAATAGTATGTTGGAACGTGTTAACTGTATAGGCTTCTGATGAGCACTGATAGGTTTACGTGGGTGCTCACGTCATTTTATACTATGCTGTAACGCATCTGTGCAGCGTTGTGTTATTAAGAAAATTAATCCCCATTATTTAGCACACTGAACGTATTCTAATAAGTCGGTGTTGCTTTTATAGTTTTTTTACTTTACTTTTTTCAAGTGAAGGCGTACTGTTATTTCCACGTCGCGAAAGTTTACCGATCTGTCCGCTTGATCCACTATAGGTAAGACAATTTCATCCACGCGGTTAACTATTACAGGCGCGTAAATTAGTGTACGAGGATGTTCAATTATTTTGAAAACTGGAGGAACAGAACACGTAAACTCATGTATAGTGTTGGACGGTTTTGTCGTTTAAATAGGAACTTCCCGCGATATTCAGATTTCCTCTACAAATGTTAACTAGAAATATATTTACATTGTCCTGCAATTCGTGAAAATGGTTTGCGCTGTATATTGCTGGTTTAAAACCTAACATTCTGCAAAATGTGTTGCGAGCTCCAAAGTCTACTAACACGCTGCTCAACATCCAACACTTGAGCGTGTTTTCATTTCCCTTTAGAGAAACCATTGTTGCTTTAGGTAGTGCAAGCCTTAAATATTCTTCAATGTCGGAAACTTCGTAAGAACCTGTAGGAATTGCAATTTCATGTTGCTCACCGCCTGTCTGATATACAAATCTGTTGTTACCAACATCATTATTTGGTATAGAATTATAACTAACGAGGCTAACCAGACATCTTGCCATTCACCGGACAAGTTGAGAGATGAAAAATATGTAGCCTTCTATTCCGAGGATTTACCTGGCAACGATAAAGTTAGCGACATTATTACTGATATCTGTTTCCCAGCCACGTGTTGCTTTTATATCTTTGCGAGAAATTTAAGACACAAGTGTCTGCAGTTCCACGCGTCTGGTAACTGGTCTGTCAAGTAATTATACGTTACTTTGCTTCCCCACAAGTAAGCGCGTACCTCTTTTGGCGGGTGCAAATCACCGAAACTGTCATAGTACAGTGCGTTGTTGTCTATTTTGCTAAAACACGTCCAGTGCGTACTGTCACTTTTACGATTGTCTAAGTTAACTATTTACGTTTTCACATGCGTGTGATTTCTGAGGAAGAGCGTTCCACATGTACACGCCTCGAAAATATGGTATGAGCAATTTTTTAGCATTGTAACAAATCTCTATCGGTTAGCACACGTTGCGGTAAACTGTTAATATTTGCGGTTGCGTTTTCTTAGTGTATGTTTTCTTGAATATGGTCTTAAATAGAGCCCGCTCCCGGTTTTGCGTTAGCGGCTATAGCTTCCCTATTTGAGTTGTGACGCGTATGTTCCGCTAAAAGTTTTTCAGTAGCGTTTTTCGATGTATTTGTTTTTGCGATCGAACTAGCTCCGCCAGCTATTGCCCCAAGAGCTGCTAACGCTGGGAATAGTAAGGGGATGGTCCCACCTTTCTTTCGCTTTGCTACGCCATTGTTTTTTAAATATATGTATATATATTTACGTTACTGTTTATATATATATATATTTTTTTTTTTTTCCCCCAGCGACTGTGTTTACTTTAGTCTTAATAATTTTCGACATAAGCCAAGAGGCTGCCTTTTCACCTAGTTTCGTCTGCAATGATTTTGATACTTCGTCTGCTCAGGTTGCCAACTTGTGGTCTGCTGCGTGGCATTCACTGAGATTGTTGATGTTGAAATACTTTATATCGTGTTCCCTGCAAGCTTTGTCTAACCTGTTTGTAGCCTTATCTCAGCGTGCTAATCTCGTGGCAAGTCGCGTCCCAGGTCCGCAATAATTGTAGGGTCGTAAATGAGCTTCAAAGGGCAGATTGTTTACAAGCTTATTAACTAAACCACGTACTTTCTTTACCTTGTGTGCACGAGGCGTAGTTATACACTGTGGTGTAGTGTATATATAGTGATGCTTATATACGGTTTAGCTCAGTAGCAATGAAGATAATTAAACAAGAACACGAACTGCCAGTAGTTATTTCAAATGACGAAAAAGAACACAACACTGTAGGAATACGTGGCCCATTATTACCGCATAATGTTTTAGTGGTCATATCTGGGCCATCTTCTTGCGGTAAATCTTGCTTAATGTTGAGTTAACTCGAAGAACAGAATGGTTTAAAGTCTGAAAATGTTGATGTGTTTTCCAGAACTTTACATCAAGACATATACAAGCGTTTGGATAAAATTATAAACTCTATTGAGGGAATGAAATATTTTCCCTACAGCGACAAGGAGCAATTAGTGTTGTCCAAAGACGCTTTACCGAATTCAGTATTCATATTTGAGGACGTGTGGGCCGAACCACAAAGCGAGATTCAAAAGTACTTCAGTTTTGGACGTCACTGGGGCATAAATTGTTTTTACTTGTCGCAAAGTTATGCTAGAACCCTTAAACATAATTTAAGAAATAATATTAATGTTGTGGTATTGTTTAAGATGGATGACTTGAACATACGTCATGCGTACGCAGATCACTTTACTACAGATATGTCACTTAACAACTTCAATTGAATGTGATCAGACTGTTGGCATGATAAGTTTGGGTTTTTAACTATTGTTAAGGACTCTCTTATAAATAGTGGTAGGTATAGGTGTGACTTTGATCATTTCATCATTCCTGATGAAGAATGACCTACTCGATTTCAAAGTTTGGTCACAGCGCGTTTAAGAAAAAGTGCCACCACGAATGTGTCACGCACAATGGCAGTGGCGTGTGTAGTTTAAGTGGCAGTGTGTTGCGTGATGTTGGAAATCCATTGCAGGCTACTGATGCAGTCAATAAAAGTTATTTTACGAACTTAAACACTATTACAATGGATGCCTTACGTACGACCGTGCGTGAATTAGAAAAAATGTTTACAGCTACAATAGAGTATTTAACACTTGATCTGAAACAAAGTTTGGAGTTGGGTTCAGATGCTCTGAGAGAGACTGCAGGCATAGGTGAGAAAATGAGCATATTAGCAAACTTGATTGAAAACACACTTACAAACATGTCAGAAATACATAACATTTCAGAGAGTTTTGTACGTGAAATGAACCAATCTTTGGATGCTAAACTGCAAATGTCGCACAAAAGTTTTAAAAACCAGCTAATAACGTACTTTGCAAATCTAGAGAAGCATACGAATGATTTTGGAAAGAAATTATTTAAGTATTTAAAAGGGAAACTAAGTGTGTTGGAGAGTAAACTAGAGAACATACATACAAAACTCATCGGCGTGGAGAAAAGGCTTGAAAAATGCTCCATGACACGACAGCGCTTGGATTGACGTAATTATTTATTTTACACCAGTGTAGGTAGGCTCCTTAAGAAGTGCGTGGATTAAAGAGACGTCACGTGCGACAATAGAGATGAGCTGGAGATACTGCGGCGCAGAGCTGTGTGCAACGAATGTCACGGTACGTATGATGCATGGACAAAGAGGGGAAGGTCACCTTACTAGTCTGGCATTGCACTCGTAACGTATGTTGGTATCTATTATTTTTATTTTTATTCATTTATTTATTTTTATTTTTTTTTCCTCTGTTGATCTTACAGTTCCTTAAAATGTTCAGACAGACAATCATTCTTGCCCAGACACGGCACATACCCCGATGCGCAACTAAAAATAGCTCTTGCCTATTGTCTTACGCGGCTATCTGTGCGCGCGCCTGATGTCACTCACTGAAGCACAATAACCAGGTAGGTCTTGTGCTGCATGTGACAAATAGACTAGACGCTGGAATTATTTTGTATCACCAGATTTTGTCAGTTAAATACGAAAGCCGCTGAATGGAGGTCTGATAAAACGAGGGTTTACTGTACTTGCACCTCGTACCTTGTGTTAAAAATTGGATTTAGTAGCTGCCCAACAGCCTTTTCCAGATAATCTTAATGTGTAGTTATAAATAGACCTAATGTAATGTTTTCTGTTTTGTTAATCACAAGTTTGCCTATATAATAACTGCTTGTAAATTCAGATCAGTAGAGTTCTGTTTCATGTGAGTCTTTTGCTCTGTAACAATTTTTAAAATATTAGTTTGTTCACGTGGCACATGTTTTACATGATAGGTGACCTGGGTCCAGTTTATGGCTATCAGTGGCGCCATTTTGGTGCTGAATACAAAGACATGTTCAGCGATTATACAAACCAAGGAATAGATCAGTTGAAGGAAGTTATCCACACACTGAAGACTCGTCCCCATGATCGTCGCATCATCATGTGCTCTTGGAACCCTGTGGATATTCCAAAAATGGCACTGCCGCCGTGCCATTGTTTGGTTCAGTTCTATGTGGCAGGAGATGAGTTGTCTTGCCAGCTCTACCAGAGGTCTGCAGACATGGGTTTGGGTGTGCCTTTCAACATTGCCAGCTATGCACTGCTCACCTACATGATTGCTCATGTTACCGGTCTTAAGGTAATGAATCATGTGACATTTCACATTTTGTTAAAATAATTTATCTTACCAAATTTTAATTTTTCTGATGTATAACATGTATTATTTCCTTTCTGTTTACATGTTTATTTTTGGCTTTTTGTAAAATGTTAAAATATTTGTACACTGGAGAGTCAAATCTTTCATTAAACAGTACATTTCGGGGCTAATTTAGTTGCTCAACACAAATTAAATAATACATTTAACAGTAACATATCTGCAGCATTACAGCAAAGACTCAATTTTTTTAAGCATCAGTTTTTAAGGGTGACTTAACAAAATCACCATACAGTAGATTCGCACTATTACAACCCCTCACAGTTGCCGAGGATAGGATCGTAATAGAGGGAGAGTCATAAGTCGTTATAGGTATTTTGAGACATTATGACTAACCCCTAACCCCTACACATCAAAAATTGCCTTTAAATGCCTTTAAGAATGTTCAGTTGTCTCCAGCGCATAAATAAAGAATTTTTAAATCAAATATTTTTTTTAATAGACAGACGTTTCCTAGGAAAGAATACCCGAAAACAAAGTACAGTATACCAACCCCCCTCCCCCGGGAAAAAAAAGTGCAGTACCGGTACATGGGCAATGGAATCTTCATTGATGTGTTGAAAACACATGCGGCTGATTATTTAAATGACAGCGACTTTAATAAAATTCTATTACGTTTCAATGAAAGATGGCGAATTAGCAATTGAAAATCTTGGGTACCATTGTGCAATACGTGTCAGCTGCGAGGCCAGCCGGCCGGAAAGGTAAGAAGGCGAGAGTAAGACAGAGGCAAGTATGTGAGCAAGATGCGTGTCCCATCTTGCAAGCAATCAATGCCGGACTCGTCTGCTCAGCAGCAAGTAGCTGAAGCATTTTGCTTGCTTTGCGTTGTTCGTCACTCGCCTAGTAACGCTACATGGCGTGACATTTGCATACACTTAACCGTATTTGCCGGCATATAGGACGACGCCGCATATAAGACGAGTCATGGTTTTGTAGGAACAAAATCTTGAAAAAAAGTGAATTACTAATTTTGAAATTCCTGACAGAAAAATATTTTTTTCCTTTGCCTGAAACATGAAAAATTTTGTTTATATATTTTCAATGCATTTATTACCGGCATTTAAACATCATAATATACACATAAACTAATAACATTGGCTACTACTGCCCTCCGCGTGCCCAAGAGCCAATGCAAGGCAGCGGCCAACGATATCTCCATTTGCCGGCTTGTGTGCGCGACTTGGCAACGCCAGACTGAGGCACGCCGCGCACTACATGGCAACGCCGGCTGCTTGCAAGGTCATCGCATTCCTGTGCGCTGTTGTCCGCCAGCCTAGCACTAGATGGTAGACACATGAATGTGTGGTACGGTATCTAGATCCTCGTTTTTTCCGCCCAAGAGTCTTGTGCTTGCGAGACTAAGGATGAAAGCATGCGGACCTAGATCCTTGTTTTCTCTGCCCGAGAGTTGTAGGCTGGCGAGACAAAGTATCTCGGACGCGCTCGCCGCTTCGCTGCGAGGATGTGTCCTTTATTATGAATGACGGTCATCAGAATTTCGTACCATAAATTTTATTAAAATAAATGGGGCACTCGTTTTCATTTGTGACGAAAAACGCAATTCCTTGAAACATCATACAACTCCACAGCTTACAGCTTAGCTTTCAAACGATTTTGGCTACCAAAAATTTTTGCACCCTCATATAAGAAGAGTAGCAATTTTTAAGGCCCAAAAATATGTAAAAATTGTTGTCTTATATGCCGGCAAATACGGTATGTTTAGATAAATTTAGATACACTTACATTCACTTATTTTTATATACACTTACATTTAACCACACAGCTTCACCCGGCAGCCGGCTAAGGTGCCGGTCTATGGTGCAAGGGGTCCCCGGTTCGAATACAGGTTTGGGCACATTGTTTCCTCATTACATCACCCTATCTTTATTTTGTAGCCCGTGGCTTCATGTGACCACTACGTAAGAATAACTTAGTGACCGCTTGCCTGTGCCTAAACAGCGTTGCAGCATGTCGCAAGATTTTTTATACGAAACTTGTAAACTTGTGTACACACAGTTTATCTATGAAAAGGAAACACGCTTCAAATGACTAAGCAATATCACTTTCAAGACAACACTCACATTAAAAACACCTTTGTTATGCGGCGTCAGAATAGCTTAAAATGACTTTTCCATGCTGCTATAGCGGAAAATATACAAACAGGACGTATGTAAAACTCTGAATGGGTAGTGCATTAAACATTGACATAGCTATTTCTTGAATAAAACAATGCAGTCCCCGCTTAAAATCCCATAGATAAAACTGTTTTACGATATGACTGCATTCACGCCTAGGCGTTGAGGTGATGCGGCAGTAGATGACACGGACAACATCGCCCTTAACATTGTACCGCACTCACACAAGCCCACGTGCCAGTAGGCGGCCACCTTAACTTGTTTCTCCTCAGTATTTCTCAAAATTAGGACGAGGCATTTACACGAGTAAAATGTAACATATTGATTAAAATATCATCTGAAATCACTACAATATCAGCTAAACTTTGGTAAAGTAATAAACTCCAAACGGTACTTCTTGAAGAAGTCTTTTATCATGGTCTGTTTTTTCTTTTGAACCAGACTTTGTTCGACGAACTCTCGTAAATGGGCAAAGTGCGTACCACGCTTCTTCACGTGTGTTGTGCTGCCGTAGCACTGCAGCGTAGTCCCTGCCTTCGAGTACATCTTTTGTTGTCACAGCTAGTTCAGGCTCTTCTATCTCTCTCTCTCTCTCCCCCCATCTTCTTCGCCAATCTACTCCTGCTGCCCCGGGACCTCATCAGCGTCATCAAGGGTAACCAACACTGCAACGTCATCATCTGCTCTCACAAACTCCTCAAACGTGCAGTCTGGGGCCAACTGCTGCCTTGTTTCTTCGTTGCACGGTCGAGTGACTGCCATAAGAAAAGGGTGAGGCGTTGTCGATGGTCCCGGCTGCGGCTCGTCATATGGTGTTGGGAGTCATGCGGATCTTTGAAGCTGACGGCAGCTGTAGGTACATGGACGGCAGCCTCTTCGTTGACTGGCGCGACGAAGTGGGCATGGCAGATAGAGAGATGGCCGGTTAAGTTGTGATCAGTCATCGCGTGAGTGGCTGGATGTCTTAGGCGCTGGAAAGGGGCTGTGGAGCCTAGAGGGCGGATTCGTAAGTAGAAGGGGACACAGAGAGCTTTTTTTAAACATGTTTTTATAGCAAGTTGTAGGTGCTTGTAACAGCTCAAATTCATAATATAGGTAGATAAGACACCAGGCTAGGTTTCTCGACCGAGTTCAAACGGCAAGTCACAGTATTTAGGTAAATCCAACTGATGTAACCCAGGGCGAGCACTCGCCACATTAACCGCCATGGAATTCTGGCATCGTATCAGAATGTATAGCTGCTAGTGTCACGTGTAAACTTCTACCAATGAGAGATTAATAAAAAATAAAGGTGGATATTTGTTTATTTTCTTTATTCTTTGCTAATAAACACAACAGCTATCTGGGCATCATAATCATCACTACTTCTACAATAAAAACAAACAAAAGTTCTGTGGTAGTTATTTTCATCACTCGTCCTTGGTACAACTGTTGCCGCTAATAAAAGGTTTAACCAGTGTAAAGGAGCAGTCCAGCCGTTCTTCAAAACCCTGCAGCATTTAAATAACAGCAGAGCTCCATCACCGCAACCCCTTCCTCTTACAGATGGAACAAATCCCCCGTATGTTGCTCAAACTGTGTGTTTGCGCAAGGGAAGGAAACTTGTCAGCTATCATAACCACAGCTAACAACCACATTATTGCGCGTTCAACTCAAAAACTGCAATGTTTCCCGGTACACTAGTCAACTACTAGGCTGTAGGTTACGGAAGAGAAATACAATTGTCTGAAGTTGAGATTTGGTAAGCCACCGGGGAAAAAAAAAGACCAACAATTTATGGCAATTTAAAATCAAACAAATTTTAGACCCTGACAATATTGTAGATGTACCGGTATTCTTTTGCCATATTAACTTATTTGTTAGTTTTTATAATTTATCAATTTTAATGATTTAACACTCATGAGACTTGAGAATCATTAAAGAATGCATACATATATTTGTGCGGCTGAATATGGTGTCCGGGCCTGGTTGTAAAAACTTCTAATTTCTTTTCAACCTTTGTAGATATTGTTTGCAGACACAAGTCTGGCACTACTTTTAAAAATTTGCCATTCAATATTTTTTATTTTCGTTATTTGCATTCTTAACCACAGATTAACAACCCCCCCACTAATATTGGATCATTGAATGAAATTGCAATGTAGGGAAATTTTTTTTTCATTAGTGCGTGTCTGACAGATTCCGTACAATAATTGTTATGTGGCAGTCATATGACATTTCCCACATGGCAAACATGTGGTTTGTGTGATGAAAAAAAGTAATACATATGGCAAATCACTCGGAACCCGTTTTTTAACAGTGTGATTTAAGTTTATAGAATGCTCTACACAAGACTTGAAAAATAGTTTGTAGGAAATTTCTTTGTCATAATTTTTAGGTGCATATGAGTATGCAGTCTGTATAATTTTGTCCGTTTAATAGAAACACAGTGATGTAAAAATATACTGGCAGTAATTAATTTTTTTTTGTCTTTGTAGCCTGGTGAATTCATCCATACTCTGGGAGACAGTCATGTATATGTAAACCACACAAGTGCTTTGAAAGAACAATTGAAGCGTAAACCTCGTTCTTTCCCCACATTACGACTCAACACTGCTGTCACCGCCATCGATGACTTCAAGGCTGAAGACTTTGAACTGAGGAACTACAACCCTCATGCGAAGCTAAGTATGGAAATGGCTGTATGAGTGATTTTTTTTTATAAAATACTTGTTGTATACAGTATATACTTTTCCAGAATAATGTGTAATTTATATTGTGCTTGTATAGAATTAGAAACAATAGGTATATTAAACCAACATAGCAGTACAGAAATGTATAATGAATTGTATTGAGTAGTGTTCGAGGGTGGAAGAACAATGGTACTGTTTTCTTGTACTACCATTTTTTTAGCATACTGTATAAATTTGTAGTGGTTGTATTATGTACGTCCCATTTCATGTTTGGAAGCAAGATTTGTTTACATGTAAATTATACATTTATATATGTACATTATTTTCTAAAGTAAATATTTTTATGAAAGTGTGACTATTTATTCTGATAATTTAAGGTCAATTTGACCATTGAACTGGACAAATTTTGTTCACTTTAGAATAATGTGTAAATCAAATGGCTAAGAGCAGTCAGACACTCATACAATGACATCTGTTTACTTTAGAACTCACGTAAATCATTGTACCATGCCAGCTGCTGTTTGACTCAGTTTGTGTCATGTACTGACGTAAAGTTCACAACCAAAATAATTATCTACAGTAATTACAGTACCATAAAAAACAATGCATTAGTAATAAAAACAATATTGCATTAAAATTGTGTGCATGTTATCAACATACGAAGGAGAAAAGCACACAAAAATGTGAACAAATGTTGATTTCTTGTACAACTACAGTATATTTCATTTCAATACTCAATTTCAATGTTCAAGCCATGACTAGCAAAATGCTGGTACATAAGTACATGATGGACATTTATGCATGCAGGAAAAACTGTTGGTAAAATGAGTAATAAGAAATTATTTTTTAAGTCCTCTTGGGTTACTTTGCATCTTTTTGGAAAATCAGATTTAATTTATGTTACTAATGTTTTACAAAAAAATTCACACAATTGTATTTATTTATATTATTGCATTTTGTTTAATATGCAGACATACACAGCAGAACCCCTATTTTGCAAGGCCTCACAAAAGCTCGCAAAATCTTATCAGATCATTTTGACCTCGAAAAACACAAACACAATTTTTTACGTATACAGTAGAACCCACTTTTTAAACCCCCTGTTTTTACACATACTTTTTGTGATCCCATTTGTTGCTTTTACATTATAAATTTCCCTCTTTTTACACTTAATGCATTTACAAAAATTTTTCCAGTTCCCTAGAAGTGTAAAAACGGGTTTCCACCGTACTAATGCCTAGAGGGTTCAATGACCAGCCAGCTAGACTCTAGTGTCGTGTGTACACTCTGTCTTCAGCTGCTTGTTCATTGGCTGCTACTCTAGTGAGTGGCTTACTTGTACTTCTGGCAAGTTAGTGCGGAAGTACGTGAGTGTTTACATTCAGGTTTGCTGTTGGTTCAAAGTCGTCAAATACAAGTGTTATATGCAGTGACCCAACTGCTAAAGTATCTCACGTGTACAGGAGTTTAAAATCTAACGTCTGACCAAATGAATACACAAAATTTTTAGGGTCTCTTCTAATGCTTTGTTTCATGTTGTCTACTTCAGTCATCTAATTATAAATATAACATGTTTATAAAATATGAAATATTTATTTTAAATTTTAATACATATTACTTTCAAATTGTGTGTAATCCCAGTGAGAAAATTCTGTACACTCTTTGTCAAACAATATACAAAAATCAGCAGAAAAAAATTAGGGAAGCAGCACATGACTACACTTTTAAGAATAAATATTTAGTGTATTCCATGTATATGACTGCAGGGTAGCCACAGACCTGGAAAATCAGGGAATATCGTGGAATTCATGCAACTAAACAAATATAAGATAATTTTAAAATAAATCATGACATTTTTTATTAACACGAGAACTTAGGTTTAATGAATCCTGATTTTAACAAAGGTAGCGATTTTACGAATGAACTCTCAGGAACCTTAAAAAAATAATAAATTTTATGAAAGAATTGTAAGAAATTACATTGACAATGGTTAAAAAATATATGTATTATCTATATTGTGAAGGGACCAGCCTGCGCTTGGGATATAGTTTTTTAATAAGTCAGTTGTATTTTTAGAGTCTCTGCTGTTGTTTATTTGTTTGCATAATTAATGCTAGCCAGTGTTACTGACACTTCAGAACCAAGAGCTCGTCAGCCTAGTATCAGTTAGGTGTAAGGTAGGGTTGATGCATTTGTTAATGTCAAAAGCCCCAGTGTGTTGCCCGGTCACCCTACTTTAATATATTGCCTGTAAATTATTTAAAATCAGAGTGTTTCTAAAATTTTTGTAAGTCAATAATAATTGTTTCAATAGGAAGGTTCCATGTTTGTTGCTGCAAGCCTAATAATTTTCTAAGTAAGTAATTTAGTTAAATAATGTAATGATTATAATTTTACTGAACAAGAAATCTCATAGAAAACTCACTCTAAATGTAAAACCGCTGTTGGGCCAGGCGAAACAGTACAGTAACAGAAAACCGCGTCTGGATGCAATTCTTAGTGATAAGTTTCTCATTGGAGTATTTTAATGTTAAATAATGTGTTCTCAAGTTTTGTTCTAAGTTCTCAATGTTCTGATGACACGTGGATTTAAAATAAATATGTCTTATGTGGACTTTTCTAAAACAGAATGAAATTTCAGGACTCTTGGACATTTTACGAGAAATTGATCGTTTAAAAGTTATTGCAGTTTGAAAGTTTTGGTATTTATTTTGAAAATATGTAGAGGAGTTCAGCTAGCCCGGCCATGGTGCCGCGGGGGCGATACCGATAGGGGTTTACAGAGGATACTGCAAGGTGTACGGCCGGCAATGTCCGACGCCAAGATTTTATTTAATATAATTTTTATTGTAATAATAATTTACTAAAATATAGGGATGGGTCAATTCCTAATTTTTTCGATACCGATTCTGATCCTGAAATTTCTTTGATTCCGATTTCGATTCCGATTCCCATCCAAAAAAATTTTTTTCTTACATTTTAGGTAATTAAATATTTTTTATGATGTTGATGAGTTGATATAGGTACTTCGCTGCTATTTATTATTTTAGGATAGAAGCGGAGTATTGTAATTTAAAGTGAAATGCATAATAAAACAAACTGACAAATCTATAAGAATGTGATTGTTCTACAAGACTATATACACTTACTATGATTTTTAGT
>PNEQ01092372.1:0-19098 GCA_003012365.1 Medauroidea extradentata
GTGTGAATTATTTAATATCAGTAAGTCCATTTATTAGAAAATGAAAATTTTGACTATAGTATTGCATTATGAGAAAACTATATTTGAGAAGGTGCTCACCAGTGATTGCTGCAAAATTATTATTTGGTAGGCTATACATAAAAAAATAACCATTTTACCTACTTGAACACACTTAATGAGGGTCATATTAAATTTCAAATCAGTCATTTTTAATCATTTTTTGGATGATAATTGTCATTTTTCTCATTGTTTTGGGCCATCACTTTGGGTGGCAGCCCTGATGTAAATGCACGAGGTTGAGCGGACGTAAGTACCGCTGGATAGCATACAAGTTGTTTGTTAAGTGGTCCCTCTATGTCAACTGTACGGGATAGACCGTTAAGCTAATGTGTAAAAAGTGTACACTGCGATCATACCAAAAGTCACGGCGTATGACCCCAGTGTCTGCGGGAGGTCACGGTCCCTTGCCCTGTTTGTGACTACACCAGTGCGGACGGCCCCAAACCGGGGCAGAGGGCAGGACCGAAGTGCTTTAAATAAGGGGGTTGCCAGACAGAAGGGCATCTTTTTTTGTTCTGAAGTGTCATCATGGTAGTGCGGCGTGATTGAGAAGAAGGAGGTGCCATGCCGAGGACCAGGCAGGCCTGTCTCCAACCACAGACTTAAGTATGGCTTCATAGTGCATTGTAAGTCTGATAAGGACTAGTATAAACGATCAGCTATAACAAGAACATTGAAGTGAGTACCAGGCCATGAGCCCCATGTATGTAAAAATGTAACAAAGTTTGTAAATATATAATAATGAGTAAAGGCAGTATTAAGTAGTAGCTTTTTATCACTCTAAGACCCCAAGGAGGAGGAGAAAGTCGTATCACACCGCTCGGATACGACAAGTAGACCAACTTAACCAGGTATAAGGATGTATACGGCGGGATCCAACATATTAATTGGGGATGCTAATAGAGAAATTAACATTAAAAGTCTATTTAAAATTTAACTTTAAAGCAAGAGAAAAGTATTTAATTTTACGTGTCAATTTTATCAGATTCGTATCGTGTTTGTACTCACTTTAAAGCTAATTTAATTTCAAGTAATTTTTCTATGTAAACTTTTCTTATATTTTGCCTTGTTTGGATTTTTTAAATTTCAAGTAGCCTCTTAGCTTGCTTCTCCTGGAATGGGATTTATGTGGCAGGCTAGTCATAGTTCTCTTGCTTGGAAGCACATACAGAGAAGTGCTGGCTTTTAAAATTTCAAATAAGTTCTGAGCTAGCCTGTGCTTTGGACGGATTTATCTGGCAGGCAGGTCAGAGTTCACTCGCTTGGAGGCACATACAGGGACGTGCTGGAATGTGATGAGCTCTGCCGGGCATTTCTCGATCGACGTGGGTGGTAGTATCGGGCGCAAAACTCCGTGAAGGTGGTGATCCGCGACAGATTGATGACGCTGCACATCCCCAATTAATAAACTAATGAATATTTAGCAGGTTTTATGGAATAAAATACTTTGTACATTTCTCAGTGTCTATGTTACATACAATTTTTAGGTTATAAACATCAATTAACCAGCTTTTTAGGCAAGTTGGATCCTGATGTATCCCTCCGCCGCTTGGCCGAGCAAGTCCGGGTGTCCGCCCAGGAAAGTAGTTGTGATCCATCGAAGCTAGGGGACGGTCGCCGGGAGATGGCCGGCTGAGTGATTAGTTGGGGCGTCATGGCGGCAAGGAGAGGACGTGTTAGACGGGGCAGAGGGGCTGTGAAGCCTAGAGTGCGGATTCATTAGTCGAACTTAGCTTTATTTTCTTTCTTTGTTGGCATGCTGCCTTTTAATTTAGTAGTAAACAACCAGTAGATATTCATAACCATATAGCCGGAGATTAAGGTGGACAAAGTGCCGGGCCAAGTACTACTATTCACACAGAGGGCAGGCAGAAATGCCTAATACGTAGATAAGAAAAAGTCACCTCATCTAACTCTGGGCGAGCACTCGCAATGTGTATTGCCTTTGTCTGTTAAAGTGCGTCAAAGGAACAGGGTGGCCACGGGCAGGGAAAACCGGGAATTGTCAGGGATTTCAAATGTGATCAGGAAAAACCTGGAAAAGTCAGGGATTTTTCGTAGTGGTCAGGGAAAAGTTTAGCATCTACTGGCTAGAGACAAGTGTTTTTTACGATGCACAAAATCGCAAAATTTCAGCGAAAGTTTCCATTTTAGTTTTAAATCGCGAAATTTGTCAATTCGGTGCAAAATCACGGGGAAAATGTGCATTTTTTTGACGTTTACCGTAACAAAAACGTATTTGATTCGATAAATCGACTGTATTTTTTTCGACCGCATTAAGAGTGTTTCGAGAGTATCGAAAGTGACGAAAAGATGGCTTCTGTTTATGTTTACTATACGTGATTGTTGAACCTGTGCGTTCTTTGCTTGCAACGTGATGATTAAATAAATATTATTGACTTTAATACGAAAGTAATGATCAAACCGAATAATTTTACGTTTTCGGTGAAGTTGTGACTTATTGATGTTCGCATAAAATACGCTATGCCATGTTGACTTCTTGGTTTTCGTTTTTGCCACGGCCAGCCGCTGTCTGGATTCGCTCGTGTTTTACGAGAATGTATTTTTGCTAGCTGTTAGTGTTAATACGGAGTGTTGAAAATTGTTACACACAAACTCAATAACTTAAGTGACTTTGCATCGGAAATAAGATTTCGAAAGACCAAATGTGTTTGTTGGATAGTGAGTTGGCTAACTAATTGTAATGCAGTTTTTTTTTCTCTTGTTGACTCGTGAAAAGAATTAGTAAAATTATTCGCTTCAGTTATTGCAACTTTGAAACAACATGGCGTTTCCCAGAAAAATAACAAATTTCAAAGAACATTGGCTTCGAGATGAAAGATTTGCATTGTGGTTAGAACGTCCTAAAACTGGAAGTATTCATGCCCGTTGCTCACTATGCCAGAAAACTTTTTCCCTCAGCAACATGGGAAAACGTGCCCTTACAAGCCACATGAATGGTGATAAGCACAAGCAAGTTGAGGAAGAGTCAAAAAGTAAGAGTAGTCATTTGGAAATGTACTTTTCTTGTAAGCCAAAGACTGTGCCCTGTGGTAATTCTAATTCACCACCTTCTTCCTTGTGTACTCCTACTACAGTTCCTGGCTGTGATGTGATAGGTGAAAAGTCTGCGGTGGAATGTGCAACTGTAAGTAAAATGCAATCTTCTGGGATGAATACCTTTGTTTTAAATGAAGATGTGACAAGGGCTGAAGTAATGTGGTGCATGCAAACTATTGTATCTCATAAGTCTTTCCGCTGTGCAGCAAGTGATGTGACTGTGATGCAGATGATGTTTCCTGATTCATCAATTGCCAAAAAAATACAGCTGCAAAGAAACGAAAATAGGGTATATGATACTGTATGGTATTGCTCCTTACTTTCATAAGGAATTGGTGAAAGACCTAACCCAGTGTTCTGAAATAGTTGTGGGGTTCGATGAAAATAAGACTTCTCAACTTGGACAAATGGACATAATGGTGAGATTTTGGAGTGAACAGAGCTGCCAGGTTACAAGTAGGTATTTCAGCTCAGCATTTTTTAATCATGCTACAGCTGAAGATCTGCTGAAAGCATTCACAGAGACACTGTCTGAAATAGATTTATGCAAAATTCTGCAAACCTCAATGGATGGTCCCAGTGTAAATTTAAAGTTCCACCGTGATCTCTGTGCAGCATTACCATCAGATTGAGAGGCTCGTCAGCTGCTTGACATTGGTATCTGTGGTCTTCACAGTATTCATGGAGCTTTCAAAACTGGTATTGAAGCCACTAACTGGGACATAATTGATTTCTTGCGGTCGCTGTATACACTTTTCAGGGATGTGCCAGCCCGACGAGGGGATTTCTCTCATTACTCAGGTTCAAAGATTTGTTGATCCTATAGTACGAAGTTATATTTTACAATTTCATTTCACACTAAAACAATGTCAGCCTGTATTTTTTGTTCGTAAATGTTCTACAAATAAATATCACATGTAAATTTTGCGAAATGTTGTTAGTCAGGGAAAATTTTTTTCATGGTCAGGGAAAACTTGGAAAAGTCAGGGAATTTGATTTCAACATTTCTGTGGCCACCCTGAGGAAAGGTTAAATAAATAAAAAAAAAATGCCGATATTATGATTTTTATTTATTTATTCATCTGTGGCTGATTAACCTCACTGCTATCCGGGCATCAATATAATAGGTACCGCCTCCACATCAGCTCGCTGGTTTTTGCCTTTTTTTCTTTTTTTTTTCTGCTAACTACTGGCAATAATAGCAACGGAGGAGAGTTACGTCCACGGATCAACATTAACTACATAACCAACGTAGACGTGAAGCAGACCCACTACATTCTGCCGCCGCGAGCAGGGACATAACCTCTAACAACAATAAATATATGTAAACAACACCACAACGTAGACGAGCCCCACCACACTACTGATAACTGTCTCTTGACGTGCAAACTTTTCAGTAACTCCAAGGTTATAAAGTATGTAATGAGTTCGACATGGCATGAAAAATTTTTACTATATTAACATTTACCCGAAAAAAACATTGTAATGCAACAGGAGCATTACATTTTTACTGTAATTGTAAGGAACAAATATTACTGGGTAGAAAATATATTTAACATGTAAAATTGGACAATTTATTTTTGCCCTTTTTGTACTTGTAGTTGAATGATGTTTGGCAGTTTACCCTAAGATGAATTTATTTACATAAACATTTACAAGGTTATATTTCTGTGGCTTAATGCAAGAACAACTGATGTCAGTATACCATATGTGTGATAATCAGGCATTCTATGCTTGATTAACATACATACAATGTATTGATATTGGTTGTTCTTGCATTAAGCCACAGAAGTTTGCTCATAGACATATGTGAAAATCGCAAATTGCGATAAACGCAAAATAAATGCTACAGTTTTAGTTGTCGCCACTCTGCTGGCAAAGGGGTTAATTTTATGTTTCCTTCAGGGTGCAATGAGGTTTGAGCACGAGAGTTCCCTGAAGGGGGGAAAGGCTGCTAAATGTCCCAAGGAGAGTGGTTTCCCGGGCAGTCAACACAACACAGTCTCTCAGCAGAGCGGGAAAATTCTCACTTTTCATAAAGGGGGTAGGCGTGTTGACCACTCGCCATTTCTAGAAGAGGTCCCTTATGAGGCGGCGTTTTCGGTCCGACACAGGCTTCGGCTCGAAGTCGGCTTCCCTCTTCAGCTGCTGGATGCGGTGGTGTGGTAATGGTGCTGGTTTTTCTGGAGTTTTTATCGGACTAATAAATTAATGGTAGCTGAAGGTGGTGGAGGTTTCTAAGGATGCGACTGAAACTGTCTTGTTTACGTCTAGGCGGCTTGTTCTCGGTGTCATTGTAATGACGACAAAGTTCTGACAGTGTTGAGGGCTTTACGGATGTTCTCTGAGGTGGGGGAATTACTCCCACAGGTATCTCACTGTTACTTGCGATGGCCTGTCGGCGCTTAGCTGCGGCTTCTGCCTTACGACATTCTATCACTGCTCGTTCCTCAGGCGAAATATAAAGTATTAGGCACTCTGAATCAGACATTAGTATTTAGAAATGAAACTATAAAATACGTTTTGAACTGTATATTGTTATCCCTTGGTACACTTTTACAATCGCTTACTTTATACACTGGTTAATACATTCGACTTTCACATACACAAGTCTTTATACGCTACTAGTTTACAATATTCGCTTATACTCGACTGCATGGTCATTTATGTACAGAGCCCCGGAACTTCTCACGGACTTAGCTCTATTTCCGCATCCGGCGGTCACGGATATGCGCCTCGTGGCGACTCGCGGTAGGGTGCGTTCCTTAATACTGCCCGCGCGTCTCCTTCGAACTGCGCTTTCGGCACAAGAGTAGGTAGGACTAGGTTTCTGCTTTCTTCTCAAGAAGCAACCTGTATAGAGGATGGGTAGGCGGGTTTAGGCTTCCTTCTCAGGAAGCAACCCACGGAAGATAGGTAGCGGTGAACAGGTAGGAGGGCGGGTTTCCGCTTCCTTCTTAAGAAGCAACCCTGGGGTTAAGCGGACGTCGGGTTTCCGCTTCCTTCTCAAGAAGCAACCCTTTCGAGGTTGGTGGGTGGTGCCTAGGCTTGCTCGGGGAGGAGGCCTGAGCCCTTGACTGACGATTTGGTTAGGTGAGCGCCTGCCTTATATACCCCTGAGGGGGGCTTAAAGTACCGTTAGTGGGTGGTGAAAATGGCCGCCGCTCGAGATGAGGCCGTCTGCTGCCTAGCAGGCGCACCACTCCAACACCCACAAATCTCCCACACTCGGCAAAAAATACGTGACTCTATTTAAACATTCCCGCAGGGCTGTAAAAATGTCCGTGTTGCCAAAAAGAAACAAACAAAGCACTAAATTAATACACAAAATTAATTATATTACTGTACATTTACAATAATTATATACGTACACACTTTCTCTCTTAAAAGTTCATAATATGCCGCCTGGCATTATTTGCATTGTGTCCATCTGTTTGTTTACATTGGTTGTGGCGGGCGTGAATATATACATACAAAAACTGTAAATATAAACATCTCTGAACCTTTAGTTTTATGTTTTACCGCAACATGGCTCACAATACTGGACTTAAATGACCCCTTGGGTGAAAATAAGGTAGGCCTAACTCTTACATATTACTAATGTTACGGGGCCGAGCGTAAAATATATCTAAGCAACTTGCAGGGTGCATCATAGTTACTTGCGAAAATCTGCGAAATTTTGACTTATTTGCTAAAAACCTTGAATTCTTACTAGTCTTCTGACATATGGATAATTTAGGCATAACATATCCGCCATTCACTAATTTCATGTATTATTAATATTGTGGGTACATAAACAAAATAAAACACACCATGTTAACAAACGTGCATGCATACTGTATTTTTTAAAATGTTCACTGTTTTTAACGTAGTGGCATTTAGTTATAACGGGAATGAACGAGGCAACATTTGCACTTAGTATTTAGAGTACACAAGCAATAGAATATGAAATACATAAATATAGTACCAGGAAATACATGCGTATGTATTGTCAAACTGTGGTAACTTTAATTAACCACTTTCTTTTTGTTACGTGTTTTGCCGGACTTCCTTTTGTAAATGTCAGTACCCAATGTTGAAATTTAACGAAGATAAAATGCTTAATTTTGCTAGTGTTTTCCCCCTTGTCAGATTACGCAATACAAAATTAGGGACAATATATTGCAAAACTCACTGTCTGGTGGCTCGACACAAGAAACTAAGCACACAGAGGCAGTGCCACGATCGAACAAACAACTAGCTATAGCTGTGACCTTGGCAGTGTTATGAAGCAGAGAGGACAAAGCACAGATGTAAACTCGTATGGTTCAGAGAGCACAACGTTGCCAGTACAGAGTACAGTCTATGTCACCAAGTCGAAAAATGTGAGAAACTCGCTGCATGAAATATGTTAAAAAAATTTTTTGTACGTGCTTTGACTTTGTGAATCTTGTGTGTGAGAATTATGACAGTAAATAAATACCGTTTCCTTTTTGTGTGTTTGGAGTTGAAAAATCAGGACAACAGTTTACGTCTTGCATTAATATATCTTAGCTGCACATTTAATAACAGGCATTAACGAGTGGTCAACTTTGTAACAGGAACAGTACACATCATTGAATTTGTTCAGTGTAATAACTTTCATGATTAATATGGGTAGGCAGAAAGTCAATGCGCACCAATGTGCAAACAAGTTTAAGGAGGAAAAATTTTACGCGAGTGAATCGGGACTGCAACATTAGGTTAGGGTCCGAAAAAAAGGACAACGTACAAAAATGTAACGTTGTACTTTTAGACAGAAGAACAGTGCTCTAAGAAGAAAGCCTGGAAACCTGTGAAATGCTAAAAGTTTAATCAGTAAACCAATTTTATTTGTTTCTTTTAAGAAAACATAGTCTTGTGTTTTATATGTTTGATATTGTAATGTATACTGGCAAGTTTTGTAAACATGTTTTTTTTATAGAAAATTAGTTGTTTTCTATATTTTCTAATTTTTTCGTTAAATATGCTACAAGCGCTACAAAATGCTTTCCAAATGCTACAGAATTCTACAAAACCAATATCAACATGTTCATGTTATAAGAAGTCTTAAATGTGATGTAAATGAGAACAGGGGCCTCTTATCGCCAGATTCTGGAATTGATATTTTTTATTTGTTCTGAAAGAGGTCAAACATAAACCTGTAATGTCAAAAGTCACCTTTCCGCCCATAAAATTTGATTAAAACGTGATAATTTTTCAGCTTACTTAACCACACAATATATATTTGTACTTAATTATGTGTGTGTCATTATCAAGCAGTACCAGCTCATGAGTACCTCAACCCTCTGTCTACTTACCCATTTAACTGGTAAACCTAGAAGCCAAAGCCTTTTTCACATACAATCCAAAGAGAAAGTTTCGGTCAAGAAGGTTGAAAAATGTTTTTGTGATTCCTTATTTGTATGTAACAGTACTCCTTGGCTTTTTATTAAGATAATGTTTTAAATAAAAAAATATAGGCAGTGGTTAATTAGCGAAAAATCAGTTTACTGATTAGGCCACATCTTTGATTTTCCTTTCTCATGTAAATTATACTTGGGTGACAAGTGGTCCGTTTTGTTTTTCCGCATCATATATAGTGATTCCCTGCGACTCTACTCCTCGATATCCATCCTTGTGCTAAAATGTATACTTACTATTTGCAGACATATTTTTAGTGTTAAAAATTTGCATTGTCTGTTTGTGGTGTTAAGGCGAAGATATGGTTACTGTAATGGAAGAAGATCTGAGGCTTTGTACGGTGAAGCCTGTGGCAGATGGAGATAGGAGGTTTTGTTTCGAGGTGCTCTCACCAGCAAAGTAAGTGTATTTCACATTTGATCTCATATTACTTTTATTCAGTTAACTTCGATTATCCTTATTAAATGTTGGAAATGTTGTCTACGCATGGATAGTTGGGAAACATGGATAACCTGAAAATAATCAATTTGCCAAAAAAGATACTTGCAAAAACACTGCAATGACATACAGTTTTGCGTACAAGCACAATAGTTACTCGTCTATCATTCACCTTTTTTTTTTTTTTTCAAAATTAAAAATATGTGTGAGATGCACAGTAAAACGAGAAAATGTGATGTTGGTTGAAATCTCTGTAATCCGTTCTGGTAGGCCAGAGTTGGCACTCTTGTGTAAAAAAAAAAAACTGTGTTAAACACACAGAATGCCGTAACTTATTTAAATTAATGTAATTTTTTTTTTTTTTTTTTTTTTTTTTTTTTTTTTTTTTTTTTTTTTTTTTTTTTTTTTTTTTTTTTTTTTTTTTTTTTTTTTTTTTTTTTTTTTTTTTTTTTTTTTTTTTTTTTTTTTTTTTTTTTTTCCCTTGTTTCATGGTGGCCACAGACCGGGAAAACTGGGAAAGCCTGGAATTGTCTGAGAATTTTTCTTGTATTTTGCTTTATTTGGATTTTGAAAATTTCAAGTAGGCGCTGAGTTCGCCACCTCTGGCAGGCAGGTCAGAATTAAAATTCTTGGAGGCACGTACAGAGATGTATCGGTGTGCAGCTTAGTCAGTAACCCATTAGTCTTATCTGCTTGGGTGGTAGGGCCGTGCACAACAGAACTCTGAAAAGGTGGTTCTCTTTGATGACACAGCATGTCCCCAATTAATGAAAATAATGAATATTTAGTTGTCATTGTGTGATAAAACGCTGTGTAAATTCAATAGTTACAGTGTTACAGAATTTTTTTTTCCTTCAAATTTAATGGTGATCAGTTTTTCGAGCAAGTGGGATCTCGTAGTATTGATCCGACGGTTGGCCGAGTAAGTCCAGGTGACCGCTCAGGAGGATCGTCATGGCGGTAGTGACTGGACGTGTTAGGCACTGGAGAGGCTGTGAAGCCGAGAGGATGGATTTGCCAGTAGAAGGGGATATAGAGGGCCTTTTTTTTTTTAAATGTTTTTGTAGGAAGTTGTACGTGCTTGTTACAGCACAATTCATAACAAGGGTAGATAAGACACTTTCAGAATTTGTTTCTCGACTGAGTGCAAATGGCAAGTCGCAGTGTTTAGCTAAATCCAAATGATGTAACCCTGGGCGAGCACTCGCGACATTAACCGCCTTGGAATTCTGGCATCGTATCAGAATTTATAGCCGCTAGTGTTACTTGTGAAGTTCTACCAATGAGAGATAAAAAAAGATAAAGGTGGATATTTTTTTAATTTGTTCTTTGCTAATTAACACCACTGCAATTCGGACATCATAATCATCACCGTTATTTCTACAACAAAAACAAACAAAAGTTCTGTGGTAGTTATCCTCACTCATCCGTGGTACAAAGCCGCTAATAGGTGGCGGCAGCAGTTCTAGTTGCCTTTTTCTTCGAAACCCTGCATCATTTAATAACAACAGCAGAGCTATGTAGCCCCTTACCCCTTTACATATTCATAAAATGTTCTGGATTATACAACAGGATTCAATTCAATAGCTTAGTAATTGAGGACACAAGTACGTAATTAAAATTAAGTTTTTTCAAAATTTAAGTACAGTATAAAATACGGTCAGGAATTTTAAGGTAGTTTGTTTTTGTTAATTTTCTGTCTTGTTTGGTTTCAAATTGACCACATTAGTATTTCAATTAATTTTGATGATATAGTAGTTATTTTTTTGTATTTTTCTTAATTTTCGATTTTTGCCAATTTTTAGTACTTTATTAAAATTTCCTGGTGAAGAGAGTAACTTCTTGTGTTGCAAGCTTCTCCAGGGGGCCTGTGTCCCAATTTTCAGTCGCATGCAAGTTGGAAGCCAGTGGTCATTTTCAGGACATGGAGATTGTTTTATTCAGTTTTATAGTATTTTACATTACAAGTAAAAAATTAAATTCTCCATGTCGTAAAAAACTACTTGGCTTCCAACTCACATGTGACTGAAAACTCGAGCATAAGCTGTAGGATTCTGGTGCCGACGTGGTTGATCGCTTGCTTCATGGAATTTCATGAAGTAGGTTGTTGACGCATGTTGGTTTGCCTTTTCAGGGGGTTGGTTAGGGTATTGCGTCGTGAATGTAGTTCCGCTGATATTCATCTTTTGTCCCCAATTAATGTATTTGTGTTGGTATTCTTTATTATTTTGAAGTAAAAACTATAAATTCAGTACTTCAAATCTTTTGTTGTATGTTTAAATTTAATTTTGCTGTTTTTGGTAAATTTGGATTCTGTTGTATCAATCCGCTGTGGGATATCTTAGCTACCACGTATGTCCCATTATCAGTAAGGAGTTAGTCACAAGAAGTCTAGAGTCACGGTGGTCAGTCACGAGAAGCCGAGAGTCACAGTGGTCAGTCATGAGAAGTCAAGAGTCACGGTGGTCAGTCACGAGAAGTCGAGAGTCACGAGTAGACGGTGAAAATGTAACATTTAACAGTCATGCAGGGATAGCGCAAGAGGGAGGACGCAAGTTGGTGAGATGCGCAAGGCGGCCTCTAGTGCGTTGGTGTGGCTATCAGACAAATAGTTCAACATAGACTAGTTTATTTGAATTTACGGAACAAATGAGGTGATAGGTGTTACTGGGATAAAACAGAGAAGTAAATCCTGGTAGTTTGAGGTAATTTAATTAATTTTTTTCTTAATCTGGTTATTATAT
Organism: Medauroidea extradentata; assembly: GCA_003012365.1. NCBI lineage: Eukaryota > Metazoa > Arthropoda > Insecta > Phasmatodea > Phasmatidae > Medauroidea > Medauroidea extradentata. The sequence goes on from PNEQ01092372.1 coordinate 11,724, forward strand.
AACTGGCTTGAACTTTAAGCATATAAGTCCGACTACAAACAAGAAAATCATGATACCTAAGCATCGTTTGAGAGGTTAATTGTATTTAAAGTGAAACTGCAATAGATATGTACGACCTGTGTCGGATATGGAGGAATGTAACCTAACTTCAGAAAATAAATGTAACAATTGACGAATCTAAGTGTTGAACCATCACCGCCCCTCCATCGGGGCTAATCATCACACGGTGATGGCACCTAACAATATTTCAGCAGCAGAGCAGAGGCAGGAACGAGGGTTGCGATCCCCAACAATTAGCAAGCTACGCCTAGGCTAGGGTATAATTTAATTCAATCAGAGCTAGATAATCATAACCTCAAGTCTAGCAAAACTAGCAAGTGATCAGCAAGATCTGCAAGTAATATCACAATTATTAACAAATCTGTAAAAGGGTAGTTACCATTAACATCAACTTCAAGGAATAATACCAAACAGCCGGGTTAATCGCATCAGCGATTTATTAATACTTGAAACAAAATCATCAGTTACAAAACCTCGCAAATAATACAAACTCAAATAATAACCAAGGATCTAAACATTCAAAACATTCAACTAAAAACATTTAACATAAATCTTACAAAAATACAATAACAGGTGTGTTAATGGAATCTCATTTAAACCTGAACAAATAGGAAATAACAAGAAGCCCTAGTCGATAACCCTGAGGAGGGTGCAGTAAAGACAACAACTAAACATAGGCTAGCCCTACCTTATAGGGAACTAGCTCACACAAGTGCTGACTCTCAGCAGCAAACCCTAACATAAATTCGAGGGGACACACGCCCCTAAACATACTTACATACTAATTAAAGCTTCCGGGAACCTCATCCCAACATACATTCTCAAACACAAGCATATCCTACCTCAGTAGTAATGCATTAACAGCTTACATCCTCACACAAAAGTCTCCTAGTCGGGCACATAAGGTGCATGCGAAACATCTAATTGGTTTACTATTAAAGATCGGAAATGGTTTACATACGCTGTCAAATCCAAGCATCAAATTGCACACCTTTAAAGACTAATTAACCAATTAATATAACTTATTGAAATTACATGTCTGCCCCTCTCTCTATCTCACTGAATAATAATATATTTACTTTAATTTACTTATGAAATCCCGAATGCGAAAGTTACTTTAATTTATCAGAAAAAGGTGAAACCACAACAAACAACACAAGACGCGAACGAAACACTAGGACTTGGGCCATTATGCTACAGGACTTCAACTCAAGAAATAATAAACACGAAACTAAACAAGGCGCCACAACTTAATCATTTACAAGTCCTGCAGCACAACAACCCATTCCACATTTACAATAACGAATAACAAAGCAACACTTACATTTCACTGGAAGCCGACTGAACCCCGATACTACAAATACACGAGTATAAATACAAGAAGCGAGAATGAATATTATCACTGGAAATAGTCCGCCCAACATGGCGGAGCAACTACGACCTGTGAATTACAATGTATCAATTATTACTATGAAACCTGAAATTACATAACGAAAACACAATATAAACATTACAAGTCTAGCTTAGAACAGTATTAATTATATAAACAATTCCCTTCAGAAATTCACAATATTACGGGAAAATTATATTAACACAGTCCTCGGGAATATTTCTTGAGGTTCCGCCGTTGTCGCTCGATAGCGCTAGTGTAGCACGAGGCTAGCTGCACTGCCTGTACCTGTGTCTGTTTAGTCTGTATCACATCTATGGCGAAGAATGTCATGTTTACAAACGGCGACGGTAAATATTCCAAAACAACAAATGGAATATAAGGTATATAATGAAAGTCTGGATACGTGGAAACGTTTGAAATATAAGTGCTGAGTATTATATATGTTAATTCTTGATAACTTGCAATGTCTGAACTGTTTCTAATGTCATCAAATTACGTCGTTCACTAGCGCAGTCGGTACAAAGGCACTGTCAATATTCACAATATTATGGTTGAAGATCTGCTAAGTCCTGGTAAACTGTACAATTGTAGAATCTTCACAACATTGCGTGAAAGGAAGTGCGGGCCCAGCACAGAGTTTCTCTTTGAAAGTTATACCTGACCAATGGGAGGCTAAAATGAAGAAATCTATGTTTAACACACTATAAACTGAGCTATCTGGGCATGATGAATAAAACCTAACCTCAACTTCATTTGATGCGGTTGTAGCAAGACTCGTCGCACACGGATAATCCTAATTGGTGCATAGGTATTCTGGAGTTCACGTATTTCTTTTATTTAGCGCTGTGGAAAGGTCTTTCAGTAGGAGAGTAACCTGAATGTACAATCAAGAGTAGAATTTAACTACTCAACACGTTTCAGTGGAGTTTGTTTATTTTCTTGATATAGGCTATCCATTGTAAAGTAAGTACTTTTGAAACACTGATTACATAATTATTTTGTTCAACCAATTTGTATCTTGTTTAATAAATTAATTTTATTAGTATTCTTAACACGACTATCGTTAAAAGTGCTCGCTTTTTCTGTGAACAGTCTTTGTGTGAGCTACGGAGACTTAGAACCATTCATAATTTTGAGTAAAAATCGGAATTAAACACACAAATTAATTAAACTGCTAGAATTATTGGTTTAAATTTAACACAATGCACATTTTCTAAGCAATTTGTGGTAAGGAATTGTAAGTATTTTTATGTCTGACTTTTGTGATTTTGTTTGTATGGCAAAGAAAAATAATATTATTTCCTGCCATTTCCAATGCCAATTTTTTTTACTAAAAAACCTTATCTATAACTTGGGAGGCTGTTTTACCCAAGATATTTAGAGTCCTATAATCATGTCAAACCAGTTATTACTGCTTATTGCCGTAGCTCATGAGAGCCAAATTTTAACTAGGTTATGACTAATTAACTGTTACTTTAAAAAGACCAATTTTATTTCAAAAACAAAATTCAGTCTTGTACCTGCTGTTATGTAAAGAAAAAAAATGGCGGCTATCATTTTTCATGTTTGGTCGTAACACATCATACAAAGATCGAGCATAAAATTTTTATGTCGCTGTAGAATTGCATATTTATAATAGTATTTAAAGCACCTAAAACAAAATATTCTGAATTAATAAATAAACAGATAAACAATTAATACATACGAAAAATCATCATTAATCATCACTTTACGTACAGTGCCATATTAATGTAAATACATTTAGGGAGTGGTCTAGCAGTAGAGCTGGTGTCTGGTGTATTATTTGGTGAAATTCCCCTTTACCAACCAACCTAGGAGGTCCAGAAAGGGTAAACCAATAGGGTAAACTGATCAAGACAGCTCCTAGGCCAGCTAAGCAAAGAAAGGGAAAAACAGCACTGACATGGACACAAGTTGTTGATCGGTGCTCCTTAGTCAAGGTCAGAGATAGTGCCGAGCCTCCTTTCCCCAACACTTCACATTAAAAAAATTAATTTAAGAGACCATACAAAAAATAATTTTTTATTTATGAGCATAAGAGTCTTTGAATATTAAATTTTATGAAAAGAGTAAGGTCTAGTAAATAAAATTGTTATAAGAATTCAGAAAAAAAATTTTTTTAATGTACCTTGATTAGTTGATTAGAACAATAATAAAATCTTTCCACAATGAGTATTTGGTGTATGTAATACATACATTAACAAATCAAGAAAAGCACGTATGGCTTAAGAATATCATAATAAAATAATTAAACAAGGATATTCCCAAAAATGAATAATGAACTTACATTTTAATTTTATATATTTTAACAAATTTTAAATATTGTGGTTTAATTAATTTTGCAGAGGTTGTAATCGAATATTAAATTAAAGTTTCAAATTTGAATAACTAGTGCTGTGTGCACATTGAGTAGTTAGGATGAGAGAAGAAAAATAAATTCATAGGCTAGACTTTCTTGGCTATCCTTTATGGAGACATTCTTGCCACCGCTGAAAGATGTTACTTCTACATTCGGAGATGTAGACAAGCCAAATCCCTCATATACTGGTTAGGCTTCCTTTCCTTCTACATAGCAAAGAGTTAAAACCACATGATGGGGACAGCTACATTAAACAAGCAAACAAATAAATTTAAAAGATGAACATCGTAAAAACAATGTAACACTAGGACGCAGAAGGTAATAAAGTGAAAGAATAGACTCACCCTAGGCGGAAAACTTGTCGAATTACGACATAACAAAATGATAAAGAAAACTAGGCTTTGACTGATGTTCACGCCGTGATGTGTAAGAAACAACAAGGTCGAGACAAAGAAATGCCTGGAGGTTATAGGCCGGCATAGAGTCGTAGCTACTTGATGTTACCAAAATAGTATTACTGTACACTAAAAATAGTACTTCGACAGTATCGAACAATCCTTCCTAACATAATGTTTTAAAACACACATGTGTTTTAATAGTCAAAACATGAAACGTATTTTAATTTTAATTTTACCAATAAATAATTTTTTTTTATTCATTTGAAACAAATATGATCAGATGATGATTAAAGTTGGTCAGAAGTATTACACAAGAATTGTTCCGTAACTATACAACACTGCATTAAATGCACATCAATAATTGCCTGAAATTTCCTTTATAAAATATTAAGCAGTTTACTGTTATTACAATTTCACTGAAGATTAAAGAAATAAACAGTACTGGGGTGGAGTAACTTTGCCAAAATAAAAATACACTAGACCCCCTATTTTACGAACCCTTGATTTTACGAAGGTAGCGATTTTACGAATATACTCTTGGGAACCGTAAAAAAATCGCAAAAATTAAAATAAAAAAATAAAAGTTAAAAGTTGTTCAAAAATATGACGGCACACATCAGAAAGTAAGGTTCGGCTGGTGAGCACTACTATATACGATACACAGTTTGCCTACCCCTTGTGCTGCGTTATAGCAACACAAGAAACAAATGGTATATTCCCGAGATCATATCTCCACAGAAATAAAATCCACAAATAAGTTAATACAGATATTCGTATATTGCAATCATCAAGCAAATTACACAATACAACATAGTTTGGCACAATTATCAAGCGTCAAATCTTAAGCCCAATAATTTGACTAACAGAGGCGCTGTCAAATAGAACCCGAAGAATGGTAACTCGCTCGGCATGCCGCCAGCTATACAAACCAGGATACAATTTAAAGTTAAAAGATGTTAAACGTTACAAGAGAAAATACGCACGACGTACCAAAATGCCGGAAACCTTAGGCTCTAACAAAATTAGAAAAAGCAACCTCTTACCGTAAAAAGTAACGCCGTTCGCGCACGACGAGTGAGCCCCATATTTTCGAGAAGGATGATCAGAAGCGAAGTACTGCCAGAAGAAGAGTGTCTGCTCCAGCCGAGGCCACGAACCTCAGCAGGAAGGAAGGGATAGGCAGGGAAGGGGCGATCAGAGGGAGGGGAACCCAAGCATCGCCGAGAAGGCCCGAAGATCGCCGAAGGGAAGTCCAAAGCCAGATGGAGACAGTTCATGATTTGCTCCATGCACGCTCGCACCACACCATATGCCGATTACCCGAGCTGGACTAGCACCAGCACAACCCCCGGCCCTATCAGCAAGTCCAGGGCACCGACGGGGAATCATCCAATCTTGGCATCTAGGCATAGCCCCTGTCTGCATGGCACCAAAGGCCAGTTCCAGAAGAACCCTTATGTCCAGGGCGAAAGAGGGTTGCCGGACAGCGCGGCGTGGGAGCGTCCAAAGGTCCAGTCCAAGATTTGACTGAAGAATGGCCCTCTTCGGAGAGCTGGGATCCCATCACTCCAGAGATAGGAACAGGTATTAAGACCACATCGAAATCTAGGAACATAAAGAAAAGGAAACAACCATGAATTGACAATTATAGAAAACAGACACCCTGAAACTTAAAAACAATTGTTAACAAACATAGGCTCTCTTGACCGCATGACTCATAATAGTTTATAAATGACATACATTACGGATTGCATGTATCAATAGACTTTAAGATTACAAAAAATCTTTCAATGCCAACTCTTAAAAAGAATACTTATCAAAACACACTCCTAGATAAAACAACCGGCCGGTTATTTAATAAACACATAATATAAAACCAAACCAAATACATAATGCACTACATCTTTTTATATATGCCTCGCATTAATACCCCTTGCATTAGGAGAACTTGGCTCATCATCCCAATCACATCCCAAATTAAGATTCGAGGCGAACTACATAAATACAGTACAGTATATTAAAATTACACATACAACAATATGCATACATAAGAATTTGTACCCTATAAATATACGCCTAATGAATAAATAATTCACTCACTAATACTATAAGCGTAAACAAGATCTTCAATAAATACAAAATTATGATACTAATTTAGAGAAAAAGAAGAGGGTACACATCGGCTAGCCACACACACTCACAAAACATAACAGGCCAGACAAACTACATATTTGGACAACACAACACGAAACATGTACCACCCAACACGCAACACTTAACACATAACACTTAACACACCCACAAAGAAAACACTCAACAAAACACATCAAACCGCACATAACAACCACATCACAACAACACATAACAACCAAGACTCTTCTCCCGGAGGAGTATGTTGAATCTGCACATCAGGAGGTGTGGCTAGAACCTCTTCAACAGCATCCGGCGTTCCCTCACCTCACTTCAAGGTACTAATATAACTCTCCGTAACAAATACATTAAGCATGAGGGTTATCAGGACAATGCTTCAAATGCGATACATGAGCCTTACGGACACTACGACCAGAAGTGGGATCCGCAAGCAGAACAGTATTGGGACCCAACATTTTTGCGATACGGAAAGGCCCTGCAAACGGAAGCAGGAGTTTACCGCCAACATCTTTTACCTTAGACGGCAATACAAAAGACTTACAATAGACCTGCTGATAAACTTGATAATCGCTGGCAACCGGTTGCGCATTCACCCGGGATTGAAGAAACTGCTTGGCCTCGACCAGATTCCCCAACACCTCATGACCCAGCATTTCTCTCTCCAAGTCTGGCAAAGGCATGGCAGGAGAAGGGACACTCCTAACATTCAGAAGTGGATGCAACAAATCATGTCCCAGCATCACGCTGCTAGGAGGAACCTTGGTTGCACCGTGGACTGAGGAATTAAATCCCACATTAACTCTTTCAGTGCTGTGATCGACTTTAGTCGACTGATGTATTGTTTGTATTAGGTGCTGTGATCGACAAAAGTCGATTTACACATTTGCCGTTAGTGCTGAAGTCGATTTTGTTCACATTCCGTCTAGTTTCTTTTTTATATTGATCTGCTATCTGTTGGGAGTTCTTTGAACTACTTGCACAACGTCTACGGTC
>PNEQ01092373.1:0-19091 GCA_003012365.1 Medauroidea extradentata
ATGCTGGTGGAAGCACATGTCTTCTGATAGTCAGCTAACAATGTGGAGGATAGGAACATGCGTCGTTGTAGAGGTCTACTGTTAGATGTCGCGAGGGATACTGGTGGAAGCACATGTCTTCTGCAAGTCAGCTAACAGTGTGGAGGATAGGAACATGTGTCGTTCAGATGACGAAACATTCCACTCTCGTAGTGTTATCCTTGGTCTCCCCGAGCATTCCTACCACCCACGTATCCCTACATTATTTAACTCACAACGCCGTTGTAAAGTCAGCATGCTACTATCAAACAGGCTTATTGAAAATAATATGAGTTTCTGAGTAGTAAAGATAATAATATTTTGAACATAACGTTTGTGTTAAAATGTTCCTACTACCTTCAGCACAAGGATTCCAAACAAACTATCCTAACAATAACACGATTTTTGTTACTATTACTGTAATTTTTAAAAGAAAAACTTGCGGTAAAGTTACTTTGCAGTGGATCATGTATAGAGAAACATTTTGTTGTGGCAACGAAAATATTTTAGAGTGGTTCTGTTAACTTCGGCGATTACTTTCATTTAGATATAACCTATGAAACAAGCGGACACAAGCAATCGTGTGGACGTATCACGGGTTGAACAGGAGGTACGAAATATTTGCTATCAAAATATAAACAATTGGCTTTGCTTAACATGTAGCACATACGCTTTTAAAACAATTTATTTTCCTGTCTAAATGTACATCGTACAACAGACCGTGTGTGAACAAATTACTATCAAGTAACCTGCTGATGCGAAATAGCTTTCAATATTAATATCGTTCTCTCCAAATAGGTTGACCTCGTCATGTAGTTACGTATTTTTAACACGTAACCTCTGTATTCCTACTCTCTCTGTCTCTGTCTCTCTCTATCTCTCTCTCTCTATCTCTCTCTCTCTCTCTATCTCTCTCTCTCTCTTTTTTATAGAGTAACACAGAACGACTAAAAAATTAATATCTGCAGTTTTATGAAGTGTTTATCCGTCATTTGGCCTTGATGTAAACACAAGCAGCAGTTTTATGTAATGGATCTGTCTGTGCTGTTTCAGAACATACGAAAATGTAAAGGAAATACATTTTGACAAAGCGACCCAATTTATAACAGTTATATATACTGCAAAATCATTTGACGATGATGTTTTCACAGTAAATAGTGTTTAAAAATTTACTAATAATAATTCCACTAGTAAAGCAAAGATTCTCCAACTTTAGCCGCGCACATTTGCTTCAGTACCTAATCTTTGCGTCCGAACTCGCGAGTGCAAACGCAATTTGGTCGTATGTAATAGCGTTCGAGGAAAAATCGAAGTTAGCACTGATTTTGCACGAAGCAACTTTGCGTTGGTGGTACATAATAAGATCACAAGTTAAAGGAAAGTTTGTTGAGAAGTCCATTATATTTTATGTAGACCATCAAGTCTTCCTCTCCTAAACTCTGTATGTTGTTCGTGTCTGTGTTCCTGGTTATACCTACTGAACACGCCGTTATTTCACCCCTCACCCCTTCTAATGTCAGTAGCAAACTGCGGTGTGCTTGTAAACATCTTATCTCTCAACACATGAGACCAGCAATTTTCGCGGAAAGATTTTGAGCCAGTTTGTTTTAATTCTCAACTCTGCTTCGTCACAAGACGCTATATTGGTTTGAAGAATACGTTCACATAAAAAATTCTCGTGATTTTCCGCCATCTCTACTTATATTTCTTCTGAGAACCATGCACGTGCATTCACTGCTGGACCAAGCTTCCATACCCAAGACCTGTCAGTCCAAAGATAAACCCTCGCACATCCTGGTCGCCGATGCCAGGCTGCTGAGGGGTGACATGACGCGAGTGCGGAGCAGCGGGTGAGTGAAAGAGAGATAGACTAACGGGAGATCACCGAGAAAACCCGTCGACCAACGAATTCGTCTGGCACTATTCCCATGGCACACGCGAACATCACGGTCCACCCACTATGTCGGGAAACGATCCTGGTACACCTTGGTGGTGGTCGAGAGCCTAGCCCACTACACTAACGATAGCCGAGTTTGTGTGTATTTGTATACAGCCCCTCCACGTTGTATAATACTGTGATCATCGACCTGCTTAGTGAGGACCCGAGATAGGTTGGCGGTGACGTTAATGTGGAGGACAAGCAGTGCCTGCGAGGATTTCTCTTCCAAGTGACAATTCATGCCAATGCAGTCCCTCAATGAAGGAAGTAGCGAGCATTGCCATGTGCTGTAGAGCGAGTGCGCGCAGCAGAGCAGGTCTCAGAGGCAGCGAATATCGCCCCTATGTCCTCAGTTTGAGGAGAAGTAGGAAGCTCAGCACACAAGCGTCGCTCTGGAGGAAACCTGCCGCCCGTTCATTGAACAATAACACGCCGGCGACCCTAGCAACAAGGGGTTGGGAGTGGGGGGTGTTGATTAAGGTCAGAGGCGTAAGGGGGACTGCCCCCCTTCCCCATAAATCACTGCCGACACGTTTACGCTTAATTTGTTACATATCAAAAGTGCTCACAAAAATTTAGAGAAGAAAGTTGTTTGCCTAAGAATATTACATCTTTGAAAATGTTACAAATTCAGCATGCTTTATATCGTTTGTTTAGGTTCGAAAAGCGAGATAGGTGCCTCTGCGTTATAACGTTATCTGGAAATTCAAGTTGTACATGTGTTAACTCGTAAAATTTATTTATGATTTAAAGAAATTTAATATTTTGTATCATTTATCTCGCCGTACATTTGAGTGGTAATTTTAGCCAACATAGGCAGTTCAGGACAAAATGAGCACTTCTGAAAGTCTAGTTACGTTATTTATTTCAGATCATGTATAGTTTCCTGCCACGTTATAATATAAACAAAGCAACCTAGGAACGAGCAAAGTGAAGCGATCGTAACATATTCAAAAGTTAACGTTTGAAGACAGAACAAATAATATTTTCCAATCATAATGTGGTTATTTTATCCCGAACCACTTATAAATTTCTTCTTCTGTGTAACATATTAGAATTACTAGAAAGTTATCCTGTAAACATTAGTTAAGTTTGTATTATGTACAACGTTCCGTCCCCCCGTCCCCCTATAAAATGTTGCGTACGCCCTGGTTAAGGTAATATATGTGCTACCAATCAGGCCAGGACCACGGTCGTAGAAGAACAGGTCTGGACACTCGTCTATCTAACAATGTATTTTGCTTGACCCCCTTGTTGTTTGGTTGCAGATCACCAAGTTACCGAGAATATAGTGTTTTATTGGCGCTTCAGTTAGGGCGGTCGGACTCTACTCCGCTCACTTTTTTCCATTGTTATATTTATAAAGTAAATAAAGATTGCTGGAGCCTTTTCTTAAATTTGTGAGCGAAGAAAGTATTTCATAAATTGATAAAAAATACGTTTTGATAAATTGTTTATCTTAGCGGAAAGGAAGTGGGCGGAGTTTAGTCCGACCGCCCTAACTGCAGCGCCAATAAAACACAATATTCTCGGTAACTTGGTGAACTACAGCCAAACAACAAGGGAGTCAAATATCCAGGCGAGTGTCCAGACCTGTTCTTCTACGACCGTAGCCAGGACCAAGAGCATTTGAGGTTATGATGCATACGCGCCTGCCGGGGATGTGTCCTGGGGTTTACGGCGGTATCGACTAGAGCGTCTCACGCTTAGATTGCAATACAGCGTATGGGCATTCGCTCTCTCTCTCTCTCTCTCTCTCTCTCTCTCTCTCTCTCTCTCTTCATTGCACGATAACTGCCATAAGAACTGCCCTTGTTTCAGCGTGCGTTGTTGCCGAAAATAATACAAACATTTCATTTTGTGACTTCGTGCATAAAATTTTTTCATATTGTTCAGCAACAAAATGCGCACAGGAAGATATATTTGTTTCATAATTTGCACCATTGTAATGAGTTAAAAAATTCGAAAGCAAAAACTTTGTACTTATGCTGTTTTCATGTATCATTAAATATATCACACCACAACTTAAGAATTAATAAAAAAAATTATTAAAATTTTTATGTAGCGTAACTTTATTCATCTGGACGCTGACGAAAAAATCAGAAGACAAAAATTTTCTTCCTTAATTCTATAGAAATTTTTTTCTAACTTTATGTGCGTTTGTTTACAGAATGAAACTTTAAAAAGTTGGTCAGTGAGGAACTTTTTTATTATTGAAGTTAGACAGGGGATGAAAGCGAGAAAGTATTCCATAATGAACTGAATTTATGTTTAAAAACAATACAGCTACAGTAGCGCGCTCGAAGTTCCATTATATTTACTGACTGAAAGGTTCTGTTAGGGTAGGGTAGTAATAACATACAGCTTCCTTCTGTCAGCAGATTAGTTTCGTGCCGTATCTTAAACTAGTCCAGGAGTGAACCCGTGTCTTGCGGCCATGTGATTTGTTGTGTCCAGTGACTATTTCGTTAAAGTGTCATTTTTTGGTTAACGTTTATTTGTATGGAAGGTAAAACACCCAAAGTAACAATATAGATAGACTACGAGGGAGGGAGACAAATATTGCGTTGAACACATTTCAGTATTTTTCACACGTGGGCTACTGTTAACGCAATTAAGGAAGCTTTCAAAATAACCAGCTGTTCCAAACATTCTATGTACGCTCTTAGGAAGAAACAACACCAATATGGTACTTTTTACTAACCTGCAAAGTTGAAATCGAAATTCAATGTCAAAAAAATTTCCCTAAATAAAAATAACATCATTATCATTTCTGCTTCTTGTGCGGTAGATATTATTTATTTTTGTTTATTAAATAGTCATTATTATTAAAAATTACTTAAAACAAGTGACATAAAAATGTTATATAAACCGGTCACACAGTTTGTTTGCAGGGTTTTTACTGCGTCTTCAAATTTTTTTCAAGACAAACATTACCTGGTGTCAACTAATTAGTTCACTGACGAAAATTCAATTAAGCATATAATTACCTTCAACTTAACGTTTTCTTTTAAAAGAACACTATAATCATAGTAAAATTAATTTAAATAAAACTGGTAGACAAATTTATCTGCTCTCGTTTTGGCTTAAAAAAAAATGTCACAAAAGTAGTGAAAATGAGAGATCGTTTACATCACGGCCAAACGTTCGTACACTTTTTATTCATAAAATTACTCCCACTTTAAATGTAATTTAAGCTAAAGTTAATAATGACAAAACAGCCAGATTTTCCAGTTTTTATACATTTGGTTTTCCATAGTCGATTTCATAACATTACCCCAACCACATTCTTGTCTTCAGACAGGATGAAATCTCACGTTTTATTGAAAGTAGCTATAATGATTAAAATGTATGTTATAATAATTATTTATTTACGAATTGCCTATTACTATTAATCTAATGAATTCATATCAGTGAGGGATATGAACAGTTTATGTTAAAGTAATACAAAAATGTGATTAGATACAAATTTTGAAGTGTAATTTTATACAAATTAAAATATATCAATTAAAAAAAGTAAAATATAATATTTTAGTATTAAAAATTATGAATAAGTACATTTCCCGAACTTCGTACCGCGGCAGCAATCTGGCAACAGCGCGCGCCACAAGTTCTGTACTGCAATCTAAGGTTGGGAGGCTCATAGCTCCGTGCCTGTCCTGCAACTCCTGAACAGCGTTGCCAACCGTACGATCCTGATTGTACAAATACGATAATTTCGTGTATTGTACGATTTGCAATATAATATATCGGATTGTACGCTAATTGTACAACCATCAGCATTTTCCGCACTCTAAGCACAACTCTGTTCATGTTGACCCAACGTAATGGATGTTTTGATAAAAAACGCGCCAGTGTTACTATCTCTCTCTTTCTCTCCGAGTTATCTGGACGCCTGTAATTTCCCCTTTAAATTTTTGTGAATTTCGATGTATTATTTTTCCACTTATGTCTGTATACTTCGGTTCTACTTATTGGCAATATTTTTTGCAGGCAAAAAGTCTGTTTTATTATGTTTTTTAAAGTTTTATCTCCACATTCAAAAACCTTCAGAAAATTCGTGTTTTTTTTAATGTACGATCCTGGAAGGGCTTTGTACGATCTTTTCAGAAAAAAAGTACGCCGTGAAATTATTTAAGGTTGGCAGTGCTGCCCGAGTCAGTCCTCACAGCTCCGAGGAACTTGATGACGAAGACACTCGTCGCTAGCATCTCACTACACGAGCAATGTAACTTCAGTCCACCAATAGCAAAGACTGAGGCTAGAGACCACGCCTCCCACCGCAGGACTCTGCACTGGTTGGCGGGTTGCGTGTCTCTGAGTGGCAGGCGCAGTAAGCGACATCTCTGCCGAGTTGTGAGGTAATACTCGTTGCTTATTGGCCCGTACTGACTGGGTACCGTACAAGATAAATTAAAATGAATGACCAACAAGTAGCTACTTGCTGATGATTACGTTGCGAGCGTTGGGAATCTGAGGGGACTCCTAGTTTTGGTGAAATACTGTCAAACGACAGTCTTTCCACAAAGACACGCTGATAATAACGATGACGTAGATGTACACGTAAGGCATTGAAACTAGTTGTCGCAGGGTCGGGGGTCTCTAAGTCTCTGTGTTTGTAGTTCCTTTCTGTCATGTCAGTGAAATATATAGCATAGTTATGCTCACTGCATAGGAGAAAGATGTGTAATATTTCAGGTTGGGGGTAGTCTTTAAAAGTAATTTATTTCTTTTTACATGTTTTCTCGTTCGCTAATTTGCATCTAATTCTGTTAGTATTAGGACATTCGATTATATGTAAAACGACAGGAAGTGAAGTGTGCTTTTCTGGGTTTGAAGCGTAGTAAAATCGTGGATGTTTGTGCTTTTATAAGGCAGGCCAGTTTTAGTTAGCTATAAATATAACGCAAGTGGCAACTGGAATATAAGCGTCAGAGTTTATATATTGTGTTGAAGTTACTATCCTCTACTTCAAGCCGAACAAAGAGTATATCTACGTATGTTGCAACTTGCATTTTGTAGTTAGCAGCCACAGCTATCGTCTTTCCGACATTCTCTCTTGTTGGATGATCCTTGGTCTTTTGAACATTTGAAATGTATCAGTTGTTTACATTTAGAACTATAGTAAATTGTAACATATAGTCCAGGTGAGACACAACAATCCCTTAAGTGCCACAGTTCCAGGGATACAACTTAACATTGCACGCTAGTTGAGAGCTTTGCAGGTGGGAAGATACCATCCTGATACATACAACAATAATATGAAACATGCGTTGAACTATAACCAATACTTCTTACAAACTAATAATGGCCGCCTCTCCAGGGCATCCAAGCGGGAAAAATCATAATTTGTTTGTTAGTTTTGTAGACGTTTCTTGGGCGAAAAATATTTAGCTAAGCCAGATTTCCCGTAGCGACACTTCAAAGTGAAAATTTGCACGTTTTTAGTTCTTGTAAGCCACAAAAACCAATGAACATAAATAAATTAAAACAATCACACTTACTACATGTCGCAGGCTGTAGCTTGACATATTTTAAAATGTATTGCAAACCATTTTTACACTTAATTAAACGATAAAATAGACAAAAAATTCTACATTTCAGAATTTTTTAAAATACAAAACTTTTTTTTAAACGTGTCATGCTGTATGCCTTGTCATGTAGTTACATTGTGAATTTTTAAACGTATTATGTTAATTTATTTTTGTGGCATATAAGAACTAAAAACGTGCAAATGTTGACTTCGAAGTGCCATTATGGGAAAACTGGTTCAGTTAAATTGTTTTTTATAAGAGGGAAATATATTATCAAGTAACACCTACAAAACCAACAGTATTTCATGCAAATATAAAATCAATATTTTCACCTACTCGGATGCCCTTGAGTCCACGCCAGATAGTTTACAGTAATTTTGAAAATATGAATTTTTTTTTTCTTTAAAGCAACATAATTTTCATACCGAAGAATGCCTATGTTGTTTTATCACAAATGTATCATTATTTTTGGTAGCTATAAACCTCATAGTTTTTACATTTTTGCACCCAAAGTATCGCCGATTTTGCCATGAAAATACGCCAAAATCAAGAAAAATAATTTCTTGAGAACTAATGGTGCATTATTTTGCAAAACGCCTGCATAGATTCGTGCAGTGTATGGCTGCAAAGCATTCCGTTAAAACATTATGAGTGTCTTCTTTCTTGTACTTATGCTAACTATCATGGCCTTAAAGTTCAATAGTAAAAACAATTATTGTAAAGCGGTGCACACAATAGTTGAGTGACTTGCGCGTAGAGGTGATACTGCAATACATTTGCCGGCCATAGTCACCCTTAGCGCTCCATCGCTGTGGGAACTTGACTCGCCTGCCAGTGCGTGGAGGCATGCTCTGTAGATGGCAAGCAACGTGGCTAACATCTACTGTGGCATAGTTACCGACCCGGAAAATGTGCTTTTTAACGCACGTGTTAGAATTCCAGCTGGATGTCTCTGAGCCAATAATAAAACATGTACCTTAACATGCCCTATACCACTGTATCAGCCAGCAGCTAATAAATAGATGTTGTTTGCTTGAATACACATATGTTGTTGGAGGCTAGCCTACATGTCTGAGAACCCACGAACGTTTCCGGTCTCTAGGCATAGTTCGTAACGTGCAGCGTATATCTGGTATAGGCCAGTTACGATCAAATGAGCACTTGGACATACTTACTTCCTATCTGTTCGCCGTGTCCTTTATTTGAAAAATACTGTGAATATATTTACATGCAGCGTAAATATGCTAACTGGTCTAACATATATCTAAGAAAGTGCGTCCAAGCACTCTCTTTACCGTGACTGGCCTATACAAGACTAGCGCAGCCTGCAATAACTTCTACATACAATAACATCAGTTGGACCATCACTCCTCTCATCTTCTGTCGCTGAGCCTACTGTGTGTACGAAGTACGCGGAGATAACCTGCTCGCATTGTCAGAAGATGTTTCCTTTACAAAATGGAAAAGTACATGTTATAATAAAGTTGAATTGTGGAAACTTGGGTTACTTGGCAATGGACTTTCGATAATTTGAAGAAATGACGTTAACTCTGTAAATTATTTCTTTATTGTTTTCCACTGAGGAAAAGAGATCAGGTTCAGTCAAACAAAACTTCTTGGGGCAACCAAATAATTATTTACAGATGGAGAAACAAATATTTTTGTTACTGAAATATAATAAATTTTTCTTGTCGTCCAAGTGTAATATTTGATCAGTAAAACTAATTATTTATTTGACTGTGCATAGATTTTTGGGCCAAACTATTAAAGAAGGGGTTAATACCGAGAATCGAACCTGCACTAAAAGAAAAATACTGTTGTTGTAACCAAAAACTATGTAGCCGTTATCCTCCAAGACTGCTAAAATAAGGACAACAGACTGTTTGGTTGTAGCTACCCTACTGATACTGTTAAACTTATATGGTAACTCCAACATTACAGATTGTAAGAAGCCAGTGCGTTACAAATCAATGACGTCATTACTTTCTACACAATACTTATTACAAACTAGGGCCCAGACAACAGTACAATATGGTATTCCCTGCAGTGCTGCTCTTGTGCCGGTACAAAGTTGTGCTCGTGGAGCAATAACGTATGGTAGTGCAAACAATATGTGTAGGGTATGGTAACCGTAACAATCTGTTCTGTTGCGTTTACTGAGAAGCATTATAGCACCAGCAATAATGTATAGTTACTCAACAGCCGTTCCGAACAGTGTTTCGTTAACTAGCCTTAATATCAAGCTAAAACAGTTAATAATCACTGCTGTTTAAAACCGTTTTTATACATTTTACAACTATATAGTTTCAGGGCGATTGGTCGTATGTATATTGACAATTTGGCAAGTCATCGCGATATAAAGACTTATGCCCCATGCTTACTTCGTACAATATAGGTTTCATTGGGTATTAGAGATCTAGCCCTTCTACTATAGTGAAGATTATAGCCAGCCGTCAGTATCTCCAACAATCCATGCCATTGTAGTGGCTACCGTCATTGTATGTTAACTCTGCTATACCAGTTCTGTAATCTCAGCAGAATAAGACGCTTCCTCTAACAGTCCACGGCGCTGTTGTGATTACTATACTTGTTTGTTGTCGCTACAAGACTACCGCTGCAATTATAACAGAATCGGAAGGTATCTCGTACAGTCCAAAACATATTTTGTACGTACCATACATTTTCTGTAAACTTGGGAAAAAGAAGGTAATTTCTACAAAATATTCCTTTGCAGTTTCTAAGATGCTCTGTTGGGTTTACAATATAGGCAGTGTTCTGTTGTAAGATTGTATACACAACAATCTGTTCTGTAGAGTTCCTAGTACAGAACACATTGTTTCTGCCATAGAAATGTTGGTTCCTATAGATAAATATATTTAACTGTTTTTATATTCTTCTGCTAACAATTTGGCTTGTATAGTATTACTCAATATTCTGTTTCTGACACTAAAGCTTGGTTATCGCTACCTTAAAATGCCGTTACAGAGATGCTCTGTTAAATACTTTCTGCTAATTTTTCCAGTGTAGGATCTATCGTACTGAGGATCTCTGCTTGATACCCACTACTACGACTGAATATCGTTTACTGCTATATGCTAGAAGACGCATGGCTCGAAATATGGATTAGGTACATTTACTCAGATGTTTATTTACAAATTCAAAGTTTTAATTTTTCGTTTTCTGTAAAAAAATATTAATCGGGATTGTTTATACTTTTCTGATGCATCATGGAACTAACGTACACTTACACGTTTGGCTGTACCGCTAATCTGTACAGCAACTGCTATAAAAGGCAAGGTGTAATTATGAACTACGGCGTACACAGGCTTTTAAAATATGGTTTGGATTTACAAACTTCCAAACTAAATTATTAAATTTGCGACAGTCAAATATTTTATCGTCTTGCGTATGAACTTTGCCAAATAAACATCATATTCTCTTGGGGTAACAAAATGATATGTGCCGCTTTTGTATTTTGTTGTAGTGTCAAAATATTTTGTTAACTCAGGTAAGTATTTTGCCAAATTCAAACAATTATTTGATGTAATTGTCTTTCGTTGTAATAGCTTATGAAATGTAGGCCTATATAGACTGTGGATGTTGGCGACATGAGTGATGTAAGCCTGTTTGCTGTACGCGTATGCTTGCTGTATTAAACATGACCACTGTAGAGTAGTTGTACATCTGACCTCACACCAAGTAAGTGACAATTACATCACAGCTAGCCAGTATGTTGTCATATTATCAACTACGCGGTAAATACTTATACTTTAGAGTGCACCGGGACTGTTCTCAGCATAGTACCTGCAACATCCACCCTAGACCACTAATAGAACGTTCCTCACACTCCAAGTGTAACAACATTTCTAATTGTGCTGTTTACTTTTTACTGTCTGTAAAAAAGCTAAACTTATTTGAGCCGGAGGAAAAAATGCAGACTTACTTTGTATTATATCCGCAATATGCATAATTTGCACAGTGGATAGCGAACATTTACAATTACTTGGCAGTCACGTAAATGTAGTTTAGCGTATTATTGAAGCGTTGCCGTTTGCGACATGTGGCTTGAGCTAACATAAGTATTCCGTTGTGTGGTGTATCCGGCTTGCTACAGAAAACATTACCTCCAAGCTATTATAGCAAAGCGTACTTCGTGTGCGTCTTCTGACACCAATGACAATAGTCTCGCAGTAAGTCTTTGTGGTCCAACATTGAAATGAAACAGTGAAACTTACTCTAAATCAGTTTCCTTAACTCACAAATACTTCAGAGCAAGTCAATGGTAGCTTGACGAATATCTTGATATCTGAACTTCACTTCACCGGCCTCCGTAGCGTGGTCAACGGTACGAGAGGTCCTGGGTTCGAATCCCAGCACGGGCATGGATGTTTGTGCCGTGTAGTTAGGTTTAGATAGTTTGTAAGTCGTCGCTTACTAAAACTAACGGCATAAAACCTGGGGGCGTAAATAAACCCTATAAAATATAAATAAATAAAAAATTCACTTGTTTACTTGAGATTTCTCTGACTGCTTGTAGTCACATTGTACCACTTTTTACAGTTCATTTTACTGATTCGCTGTCTTTTAAAAACATTCGTGTCATTAGGAACTTTCTTTAAACTATTTTCCACAAATAAGTTTAGATTACACTGCAAATAGTTAGTATAGGTTAAAATTAGTAAAAATTATGTATATGTAAATATACTTCACCACAATTATTATTAACATTATTATTAACATTTTTATTATTATCATTATTGGTATTATTACTATTACAAAATTTTTAGGGTTGGTTTTCAAAATATGTTTTTAAAAGTACAAAATTTATTTTACTCTCATGGCACGAAGATGGTTTTTATTCCCCACTATTCTGATTATAATAACCTTCAGTTAAAATACGTCGTTCTTGTAACAGTACCTGAGAAATGTCTTGACACTTTGCAAGATTTTCTTATAAAGATACAATTGTACTGTAATGTTGACAGCTGTTTTCTAACAGGCGACTAGCGTAAGTGATTACGTAGGTCTACGTTTTGAGTTTTTACGCCGCTATTCTGTATGATGCTTTTGTTACTTCAAAAATTACCGTTAATAAACGACAATCTCTTACAATATATCTGCCACTATCCACTGCGTTTATTCGGTGTAGAGAAAATATTGAATGTACTTTGCCCTGCCTGGGATCGAACCTATTGCTGTAATAACTACAGGCGCGTTTATTTCCTGCACGAATGAAAGAATGTCATGTTTTTCTTTATTGTCCACAGTGATAAGTGTACATACTTTATAGAAACAGACTTTCATATAATTGTAGTTCCAGGAAACAATAAAGAACAATAGGACACGTGGGCAGAGATACCTGTATACGATGGTATATAATTGCGACGTAATACAAAAGTGGCATAGATCACGTGCTAATTGTAAGCGTGAGAAGTTTTTTTTTTTTCACCGTGACCGTTTTTATGCACATTTGCGATTGTCTTTCCTAAATAACCCGACAGTTTTTCGTAATTACACATTGACACTTTTTCCTCATAAAGGTGTGGATTAGACAGTTAAGTAAGCTGTACTGACGTTAATTTAACTAGTGTTTCACAGACTTGAAAATCAGTTCCGTCAATGATTGCATTCCCTTTTTTTCGAAAGTTTTTATATATGTTAGCACTTTGGACGTAAGCATACGAAGGTTTACCAAGTGTGGGGCAGGAAAACGCCTCTCGCTAGTTCAGACTTCCGGTGCAGTCCTGGTCCATCTGCCAGGGTCGATGTGCCCCAAGACATCTCCATCATTTCTCCCTGCTCCCTTTCTCTGCTCATCATCTCGCTTCCTTACTTCCACGTTCTCTTTACTCCTCTCTTCTGCCTCCTTCGTTCATTCCCTCCCCTATCTCCGTCATACCTCATTCGTCTTCCTAGTCTTGAGGCACACACATGCTGCGTCTTTTTGAAGTACGTATCTTCGCGTAGTCGTAAAACCAGTGTTTCCAGACAATCACCCTAACTTCCACGGACATCACAACACAATTACTCACACAGTGAAAAGTCTTACAAATAATGAACAGATCATAGTTTTACATAAATGCCACGCAGACAACCTAATGTAACGTGTAAACCCCAATATTTTGTAGAAAGCGAAACGGCAAAGAAAAATACGTCGTTTAGTTGTAAGAAATAATCGTATTCAAACTAAAGCTTGCACTTTAACCTTCAAGTATATTAATGATTTGATATTGTTTTTATAATACTCTATGCATTTATCACAAAAGTAAAAACAACGTTTTAACATTCAAACTTAACACTGCACAAATATTGCACACAGGCATTCGTCCCAGACAAAACTGCACGAACACTTGAAACCCCACATATTTTGTGAAATAGCAGTAACTATGGCAACACTGCGGTAAAACAAGGCTACGCAGAATCAAGCGTCTCCAGGGACGTGGCGTGGGTGTGTTGCAAGGCAAGCTGCGTTTTATGAAGTCTGTACAATTCCGAGAGTGGCTTGTTGGAAGTGGCACCACACTTGAGCCTTGCTACTGCCAGGTCATGAATTTGTACAGACGTCAGGAAATACAGCTTACCTTGGAACACAGCCACGCCACTGAGCGTCTCGTCTCTGTACCGTGATACGCTCGGCTAGACTTGAAACTACCTACACTCGCTTTATTGTGCACATGCAGGCAAAGTGTATGTCGCTACCAAGTGTAGACATGTGTTGGTAGTGCAGTCTACGTTGCCATTGTTTGTGTACGTGACATTACACTTATACGTTACACACTTTAGTGCGTGCGTGTGTGGGTGACGACTTCTGAACCCTCGTTTACACTCTTACAACAGAACTCAGCATGTTAAGAAAGATCAAGGCCATTGAGAAATACAAGTTTTCGGTTTAAAGTCAGAAGCTTCATATATTAATGCTTTTAAAGTTTAGCTTATATACAATATTATATCCTCTTCAAATCGGCAAGTAAATCGATGTATTTTGTGTTACGTTAATAATACTAACATTATAAATTTATTGGTTTGTGTACATACGCCATTGCTCATGTTTTGTTGACCAAACTTGTGTTGAAAGACAGAGTACAAACAAAAAACAGGAAAAACAAAACAAACTATATCAGAGGAATTCGGTCAGTTTTTTTTATCATTATTATTTAACGACAAGAATTCTACAGATAGAATTCGACAACACCCAGACACAAAAGACGGACATAAAGATAACCAAATTCCCGATATGGAAAAAGATGGAATTAGACAAAACAACAGTGGACAACAAACAAATGGCAGAAGACAACACAAGTCCCATTCAACGGAAAAATGCAATGTTTCGGGAATTACGATCTATTCCCGTCTTCAGGCCTGAGGCACAGCTGGTCGGAACACGAAGAAAAGCTGATTTTTTAAATAGCCAGTAAATTTTTATCCTGCAAAGATGATGCTAGTAGGACATGTTAATGTTGCACATATATGTTATTGTTGTCTTGGCTTAACTATATTATCTTACCATAACCATACTGCCATATTGTTGATTATGTAAAAAAAAATATCATGTATTTAAAGGAATATTTGTCATTAGGTGAGAGTTTATGTTATCATTTGAGCTTTTAGATGCATGTAATCATTAGTTATATTAGTTTTATTACCTTCAAGTTTTTTTTTATTTCACTCTCAAAAATAATGGTGTCATTAAACACGTATTTTATGTAAACCGGCCCAGAGCTGAACAATACATGGGAAAATAAATAAATAAATCAAATTCGCTAGAAAATAGGGGCTCTATCATTTTGTGATGTACCTATATTTAAGTTAGATGTGTACTGTATACGACTATTTTAAAAGGTTCTACGTAAATAAAAAAACATAAAAACACATATTTTCACGATTTTCGGCCGCAAAAAGTGTGCTTAGACTTGATGGTATATCGCGAAAATGTTTTGTGCCAACATACACTTGAAATCACTGTAGTTAATTACAACATATATGATTGGGCGATGCACGTCTGACACTTCAGTTGTCTGCAGATCAATAACAAGCATCAAATATTATAGTAGTGGCATTCTTACTGGCTCAGTTGAATAAGGTAACAACTCCAAGTACAAGCCAAAGTCAGTAAACCATCACTAGGGACATGAACTTTTTGCGAAAAAGATTTTGCCGCAGTTAGTTTCAGTGGCTTATGTGCACATCTGCAGTTCTGTTTCATGGTCAGTGATTGTATGTTTGAACTGTCACGTGTCTTGGTGGTTATATCATACATGTGGTGTAGCAGTGACCTAACTGTGGTTGGCACTGTCAAATGGGACACGTCACTTCACACAGACACACTGCCATCAACTAAGCTGTAGATGTATGCGCACAGCACTGAAGCAAGCGTAACGTTCAAGGTCCTAACTGTCATCTCTATGTTATATTGAGTAGTAGCGAACCTTGAATGAGTGAACACACGTGTAACTTACTTTGAACGCTATTCCTAAGTAGATATCAACCATGCACGATAAGCTGTTATGTAATAATCTTGTAACGACCAAAGCTGTGCACACTGCTAGGTGGCCTGGGAATGCGGCCACGTTAAGGCTGTTCAACTGCAATAAAATCATAATTGTATATTTATATGAACTAGTGTTAGTTTCGTAGACGATACTTGTGAGTGC
Organism: Medauroidea extradentata; assembly: GCA_003012365.1. NCBI lineage: Eukaryota > Metazoa > Arthropoda > Insecta > Phasmatodea > Phasmatidae > Medauroidea > Medauroidea extradentata. The sequence continues at coordinate 16,143 of PNEQ01092373.1, forward strand.
AGTTTAATATTACGAAACAATTTTAGTTTTCATAGTTTTCTCATAACGGTGCGTCAAAGTCAAAATTTGCTTGTTCTGATGCCATGCAAATAGTGAAAACCAACTGACCTACTTGAATAAAATAATTCACGGGGATATTACATCCCATGAGCTATGCAATAAAGAATTCAATAGACGATAACGTATTATTTTGAATGTTTTAAAAAGTCGCAAAAGTACAAGAAAAAAGTTGAAAACTCAGCCATTTTTAAAATGCAAAATAGTTCACGGAATTTTTTAAAAATGTTTTATTACTTAGCCAGTGGCATGTTAATTCACTGTGAATTATTTCACTTACGTAAGTCAATTGGTTTTCGCTATTTGCATGGCAGCAGAACATGCAAATTTTGACTTTGAAACACCGTTATGAGAAAACTGTGCGAGTTAAAATTGTTTTGTAAGAGGAAACTGCACTCACAAGTATCATTTGCAAAACTAACACTATTTCATATAAATATAAAATTATGATTTTATCGCACTTGAACAACCTTAACAAATAGAACGTAGAGGAAGACATTGATTGATTGCACTGGTAACAAAACCAATGATAAAAAACAACTGTACTGATAGTAGCCGAAACCACCATTCACGGAAAGGCGTTTCACTCCACTGGTATAGCTATTACAAATGCCATCCTAACTGATGACGTTTTAGATCAATGCTGTTAATTTCCTGGTACTTAACGTTACCGTAGTAAATTCTACCTGTTTTGTTATAAGTTTTCTTCAGTAAATTACAATCAAAACATGAACTTAATACGAGTTTTGAGTACGTATTTAAAATTGTTTTTAGTTATGGCAATCGTCTGCCACGCACGCGCTTTGAAACGTTTCGATTAATTGGTAAATCAGATGTTTTAACGATATCACTCCACGTGTGGCCAGTTTGCTAAAGTTATGAAATAAGACATACTTCAGTCGAAAGCGGAATGCCACTGTAAAGGCAGAGCACACATTAGAAACGCCGTATCGAAGCCCTCCATCATGCAGCTAAAAACTGCCTTTCCACACTATCCTACCTCAAGATGTGCTAATAGAATAAATGCGAACTCAGCTGTAGCACTGAACTGAAGTGTACTACTGTAAGTATTCCATCAATAAAATGTTATTCTGATCATTCTTGCTGTGAAAACAGACAGAAAGCTTGCACAGTGCTTGCCACGTGGAGGATATATGGCCTTATATGCGCGAGTGAGTGTTTGTTAGGCTGCTTCTGTGCTGGAAGGAAGGAGTTTTTACTTTGTAATTTTGGTAATATTACGTAACTGGGTTTTTTATTTTGCACTGCGGATTTTTATACTTATTTCTTATTTTTTACATCAGGAATATAAATAAAACGTGATACGTCCCAAAGTCCCTGGTGGAAACCCAAAATGCTGTAACTGTACTCAAAAGAAGCATGTGTTTGTTTTTGATTGAGTGTAGCTATCCAAATATGTATTTAGAATCTAATTTCCGTTTCCTGAATTAACTTATGGAGTACGCCGATTAAATAGATATAAAGAGTTATTATTTTAATTTATACACGAATACGCGACGATAATATGACATCATTGCCTCCCCCAGAATAATGATTATAATATTAAAATAATAACTCTTGGTAAACTGCTGGACATAAATAATAAAGGAAAATTGCATCAATTTGACATGCAGAATCATTCCAAAAGAATACAGGTTAACTTTTAAGAAATATCTTACAACGGATCTGCATGATCAATTAATGAAAGATTCCATTATTATTTAGGTCAAGCAGTTTACCAAGAATATCTCCTATGCTTTGTCGAAGAGAAAATTTTAATAATACAATCGAAATAAATATTACGGCTCAACAACTGAAAATACAACAAAATTGTTTAACACTCGCCCTCAAGGCGACAGACAGCATCCACTTATCGACACACACCCAAACATTCTCCGTGACGTTATTGGCTACGGGCCTTCCTATCGTTGAGTTATTCCGGCATGCCAAAGAAAATGACGGCCAACTTCAGCATTTATAAACAGTAAGGGCAGGAAAATTTGTGGAATTAAATGACGTGCATTCTAGAATCCATTGCCCTATGCATATTCAAGCCCCGTCTATTCGTTCATTGTTGTTCCACTGAATAGCAGCTAGTGAAAAAACGGTTGCGGCTTGAGTTTGAACAGAACAGTGCATTCTACCGTACAGGTAATCGAATAAGAAAAATTTTAGGCCCCTAATAATTAGTAAAAGTCCATTATGCGGACATAAATTAAGCAGAAATATGCAGGTCTCTAAAAGAAAGTAAAACTACCATAATTACATAAAGCTCCTTATTAGTATTTATTTTGTCCTCTCTCGCTACACCAATTGTAAAGATAACATTGACGTGTACTTAACAATATAGTAGGACATAAGCACGTGATTCTCGAGTTAAATAAATGGAAACGTAAATGTGTGTGTATGTATATAATTGCCCAGATGTAACAGTACGTCGTTTATGTGTGTGTGTGTGTGTTAGAGAGAGAGAGAGAGGAAGAAAATTAGGTTTATTTATTATAACTATGGGATTCAATTCTCGCTGTCCACATAATAGTAGCAAATCTTTCAACGAATGTATGTATATATCTAAAATTAGTAGGTATGGAGAGGAGCAGAGAGTGGAGCGAGAGAGTTGGCTTGCTAGTCACGCAGAGAGAATGTAGTGTGTGTTCTCGCAGGTAGTGGGCGGGGGAGGAGGGTAGCGACGTAGAGGCGACGTGAAGGCCGAGCTATGGTGTCGACGGCCGGAAATGAGGTTACGAGTGTGGAAACTGCGGCCCGCACCAGGCGTCCCTGCTTAGCCGCGCCATGCCGCCGCCGACCTGCCGTATCCTTCCTGCCCGTGGCCGCCTTCTGTGGTCCCTGCCCACTGCACCTGCCACAGCAGCGACACTACAGTATGCTACA
>PNEQ01092374.1:0-19092 GCA_003012365.1 Medauroidea extradentata
AACCTCCGGTAATAACCAACAAGGCCAAGAAATTGTCTTACTTCTTTAACGTTCTTAGGCATAGGGTAAGACTTAATGACTTCTATCTTTTCCATATCGGGTTGAATGCCTTCTTCAGAAACTATATGACCTAAATATTTCACTGAAGTCAAAAGCAACTTACATTTTTCGGGTTTTAATTTAAGTTTCGACTCTCTCAAACGTTCAAAAACTAACTGCAAACTATCATAATGCTCTTCCTTTGTTTTGGAGAAAATAATTATATCGTCGAGATATACTAAACAACTAGTACTTCTAAAGTTGAATTCATAAACCTAGAAAATGTAGCAGGAGCATTAATAAGCCCAAATGGCATTTTTAAACAGTGGTAATGACCATCGGGTGTGGAGAAGCCTGTTTTCTCCCGAAGGACCCCAGTCACAGCCCCGGGCTGGAGAGGCGCGCCATTAAGAAGTAAAATTGTTAGAACCAGGTCAGTACCTGTAAACAGTGTTAACCTACAACCAGGATTATTAGCAGATGTGTATATAGACTCAGAATCATGTAAAGGAAGCTGTAGGATTTGAAATTTGGCAGTTTTGTATTTTGTCCAGAAATTTGTATCATGGAGCAATTTGTAGCTTTTACAAATGACCTAGTGTATGTTATACATTAAATTATCTGGTGATCTTTTAATAGTGCGAAGTCTTTCAAGGTCCTAAATATTTAGGACACTTTCACAGTATCTTTACCTTTGTAAGGAAGTTCAAAATTAGTTTAATTTGTGTTTCGCCGAAGGCAGAATTTATTATTTTATTTTTATTCAGTCACTATTTTTAGATAGTTTTACTCATTGGTTTTTTAAATCTTTTTTTCTGGGACGAAAAAATATTTAAAAGGTTGGTCAATGAAATTTACTAAAAACATTTTAACTAATTGAAAGAGACTTTTGAAACAATTAAGCATTTAACGCTGGCTATATCGTAATACGAAAACTATATTGTTCGTTTTCTGGCAGTGTGTAACATAATAAACTATCTAAAACAGGACAGGTGTTGATTATTTAGGATAGAATATTGAGAACTAATGCTGCAGACACACGGCAAATTTTCAAATGTTTTACATAAAGATATTAACATATATTTTAACAAATTACAGGTTGAAATGTGTTACAAATGTAGTAAACTTGTGTCAGCATAAAATTTAGGAATACTAATTATGTGCTACACGAAAATTTTAGCTCACTTTCTTTAATAAATAAAGTGGAATGTTAAATCAGTACATAATCTGCAGTTTGTTATTTTGTTTTGAGTTGATATGGTATATATGTTTTGGTTTGTTGTTGCTTGAAATCTGGAATCCCCGAATGTTAGAAGAAATAACTACATAATGTACACATTTAATTTCAGTACACTGCATCGATTGTTTTCTATGAGTTACTCGAGGTCTTAAACCTTCCACCTTTTTTTCTAATGCTATCAGTTAGCTTACACATTTTTATTGCACTTTAAAGTTAACTCAGATACTTACTGGTGCACGAAAGTACCACAGAATCAAAAGTTATAATCGATAATGCATGTGTGTTTTTTAAGTTTTACACATTTGTAGGTATCACATATAGGAATAATTCAGCTAATACTAGTGTTTGTTTCGACACGAAGTGCCAGCACAAACTGCGTAGAAATAAGTAGTTAAGGTGCGAGAGAAAAGAAAGTCAGGTACAGAGGAATGGGAAACCTGTAATATCCAAACTTTATTGGACTGGTCCCACAATAGCATGAAAGCATAATGTAAGATTTTGATATAATACTGAGGCATTTTTACATTATGATTTTATAACATATAATTAAATAAACAGTTCATATAATTTATTTTGCACTGCTCTATATATTTTGTCCAACACATATCTTATTCTTTTCCCTTGAATTTTAAAGCTTAATTTGTCTGCATATGTTCGATTTTAATGGTGTACATGGGTTGTGGATTACACTGTCAGGTAAATATTCTTATTAATATAGAAAAAGTTGAATAAGTATAAATACAATTTTTTAGGCTTGGATTTATTCAGCTATCATTTGCTTTATCACTTTTTTTTCTTATATTCCAGAGTTCGTACAGCTAGGAGTTGCATATTTAGCAAGAATGTTGTCAGTGAGTATACTAACCACGACTAAATTAATGGGCAAAAATTGTAGTGAATATTTACTTTCTTTCACATGTTTTTAGTTGATAGAACTTTTGTGATGAAGAATGGAATGCATAATAATACGACTCGTGTATTTACTGTTTTTAATCTTTTGGTATGTTTGCGAGTACATATATACGATTTGAAGTCAATGTGTGTGTATGTGCAAACATACTCAACTAATTCCTCATATTTATGATAAGCTCGTTGGGCAACAGTTACACAGCCACCATTTGTAAAATAAAGCTTTACAACACCTTCTCGTGCTGTTCACCTATTCATCGTAACCCCTGGACGAGGACATCATCCAATGAAAACATTTTAACTCATTGCTGTTATGTTCTGCTGTGCTTTACGCTTCTATTGGTTCAGAAGTAGAGACATAAAAACTTTTTTTTTTTTAAGAACGTTGCTTTAAATTGTTTGTGTTTGAAGTGTAATGCATTTTTGCAAAGTAGGATGCTTAATCTGCACTGCCTGGATATTGTTTTCTTAACTCGTATCAATTTTTGTTGCAATAATTTAATTTCTTAACTTTTTTTTTTTTTTTTTTAGGTTCTTGCATTAGGTAGTAAATCTGAAACAAAATTTGGATGTGCCAACCTAGCTATATCACTTGAAGTGAAAATCTGGAAAGGAACAGATAAACTCACATGTCATTACATTTGACAATAAGAACACCTATAATAATATATTTTTAGTAAAATTAATAAAGTCGATATTAAATAAATTGGTAATCCAGGCTACTGATCAAGAAAATAAGGATGATGATCTTGGTATCTGAGGCATTAGACCTTCGAACAATACAGACGTCTGTTCGCATCGTTAAACGACCTGATCTATCGAATCGTTTATTGTAACTATTTGAGCATTGTAACAAACTGTACTTGGTAGCCATCTGGAATTGTTTTTTACATTACAATTTTTTTGTTTACGTGTGCAATGTTCAAAAATTGTTTGAAAAATGCCAATAATGAATGTAGTAGATTTTTGAAAATTACATTGCTTATTATGACATTAGAACTATCATATAAACATGTAATGCCAAAGTTTCAAATTAAGGAGTTATCCATTGGAAAGGGAAAAAAACCCGTAATCTTTAAGTGTAATTGACTGTAGACACATTGATGTGTTCTCTTTAACCAGTGAAACACTAAAGAAATAACCGTTAAACAGTTATAAAAAACAAGTGCCAAAATGGCACAGTTCCTGATAAACCGAATACTTCTAATGTGGTACATGCTTCTTCCCAACTTGAAATTTTTCTGTAGGTCGTACTAGTGGAGTATCTTTAGCGAGGACTAATACTCAATTGTTTTCTTATGCATCTGGATAATAATTTCTAGATATTTTCGTGTGAAAAAAAATTGCCGTGGACCATTTGTATAGACTCCTAAGTTACATGCTTCTGTTGTGTTTTTGTAAATAATGCAAACAAAGCAACATTTCCAAAGACTGACAGACAAAACGCTTGTTCAAACGTTTTGTAAAATAATTTTAAGTTAGATATGCAAAATTTCCGGACATTTGGGTATTGAAAAAACAATATTTTTTAAAAAATTTTCCCTGCCATAAATATCGGCATTCCTGGCCTAATCCCCTCTTATAGCCTTCTTTCTTCTCACTTATACCAGCTCCTTTCGCCTTATGATACATTTATAGTTCGAACAATACCTCTTTTCCCTTTTGTTTCGCCTCACATTCCCTCTGTGCTGGGAAAAGGGTGGTTAAGTGGTGTTCTCACCTCAGGCAATGAGTGCATTTTGTGCATCCCCCTGTTTGAGGTGTCGGAGTGGTGCTATGCTCTAGTATCTGATGGGGGTATAACTTGACCACACCCACCAGGGGAGTGGATGTTGCTCTGGGGTTTGTGAGTACTAATGGGCATAATACTGAGATGGGTTCCCTCGGCCACTGTTGCTAGCTTTGCGCTTCTGTGGCCTCTCAGCACTATAACCTCTCACTTCCAAGTCAACTTTCAGCCACTTTGTGTCTCTGGATCACATAACTAATGCAACCTCTGGCATGCAGATCTTAGCATTCTGTATTCCACGGGTTATGTACGACAGGTAGCAGCAAGGAGAAACAACATGGTGGGGTGTTAGACTACGTAGGGCTAAGGCCATTGTGGCAAACAAGTTTTCGCACTACAATTCATACTTTTTGATATTAAATTATACTTGTTGGTATCTACTGAACCGGTACTTTCAACAAAAAACAACATTCAGTTTCCTTTTTCGAGTATGGTGTCATGTACAAGAAAACACAAAATAAATGTGTACATCATATTATATCATTTGGATATTTACGTTTCAAAGATTTTATTGTGGATTCTACGTACCCTTTTTAATGTGATGGGTTTATATTAAAATCAACCTTATTTTGCACAATCATTAAGGATGCTCTTAACTCCTCGCACTTAAGAAGCACGGTATACAGCATAGACATCAGTGCGTTCACATGTACATATTTTGTTATGTTCCTTGAATTCTCGAAGGTGCACATTCAATGTTACCTTCATGTTTCTAGCTCACAATAACCATAATCAATCATCTACATCTGAACTCTATCGCTGTAGCTTGATTTTTGATTTGAAGGAAATCCAGTAGTCCTAAGACTGTTGTAATAGGAGAACCTTTTTTTGTTAGACAGGTAACATTACTCAATATACCATCTTCAAAAATTCGAACATTCTGACAGTAGAAAAGTTGTATACAACTACCGGTTAACCACCACTGCTATTTTCATAAGGGCGGAAGGTATCAACCTGCATTTGCTGTTGGTTTTTTTATTCCTATAGCATTAAGTAGTGCTGAAAATATTTTATTTTATGTCAATTTTTCTCCAATATTTTGGTAAAGTACTGTTTTAAAATTCGCTCATCAAAGGCCTATTACTCCCTTAGTACTGCGTTAAGGTGATAAGTGAAAATATGTTTTTGCCACAGTTTTACACATATAACATGCATACTTAGTTTGTTCTACTATTTAAAACATTGTGTGTGTGTGTGGGAGGGATATATGTATATAGACACATGCAGTGTTTAACACCCATGTTGTAATACACTCTGTATCACTAAAATTTATATAATACCGTAATTTTACTGTGAAAATATTTATTATTATTGCTGAAGGCTACCTTGTTATCGCCACTGGCACATCTTTTATGCCATTAATTCACACAACAGCTCACTCTAAAAAAATAGTTTTATCAGAGTTATGCCTTTCTTGGATTGCTTTGTTTTACTTTTGTATTATTTTTCTTTTATTTAGCACAATATTATTTTTAATGTCATAATTTTTTCTTTACAGAAGTCCAGTAGTGCTGTAAACCAAGGTGAATTTGGCACTGAGGGATATATTTGACTTCCTGAAAATATTGGTTTTTATGTTGAAATTTCAATGTAATATTTGGGAGTACATAGATTCATTTATGTATTTATTCGTTAATTGGACTTTGTATTAATACATTGAGTGGACCAATTTCACACCACAATGCCAATGTCAGTGAAGTTTATGGTAATAGCTGTTCAGTATACATTTACATCCAGAAAACTGATTCGAAACAACGCACTTGGATGTATATTTGTTTTCATATTTATGGCATGAAGGTAATTTATTGTAGCTTCGGGAAAAGTTTACCTCTGTCGTTGTTGTAACTTTAAAATATAACTTTTGTGTAAGATGTAACATAAGATTCTATATTGTCCTTAATTTGGTCCTCCCGTTTTGAAATAAGATCTTCATGAGCTCACAAAAATCTGTAATTTTGACCTAAAACATGAATGAAATATGTGTAAAATTAGATGAGGTTTAATAAGTTAATACAACATTGAAGATATTGTTTCGTCGTTGTTTCCTCGCTGACCTCAAGAGGCTGAAAATATACTGCCTGTATGAAATGTCATTCGTCATTTTATTCTGGATTCAGATTGTGCCTTTGGCACAGCCACAATATAGTAACAAACAAGGCTGCTAGTAGAAGTAGTGGTAACACACAAATTAAAGTGTTGATGAACAGTCGGTTCAAAGAATTTCATTTATGTCTGGCTGTATATTTAGTAATGAGATACTTATTTTTATGTTTAAATGCAGTCTGTATGAGAGAGATTGTTTACTTTGAGTATTAAAATTTTTCAGTAATGAGTTCTACCGAAATGTGAGAATAATCTTTCTGTAGCTGAGCCTTGGAAAGTGTCAAAATTAACAATATTGTACACAATCAGCATATGTTACCGTTTAAGTGAATGAAATACACAACTACGAATTGAAATAAACTTTAAAATTAAGCCAATGTTAAGTACCTTAACTGTAATTTTTTAAAAAATAATAATTTCATATTCTATTAAATATAATTACACAAATTATTATTCGTTTTGTACAATGTAAAAAAACACAAATTTTTTTTCAGAACAACAAAATAACATGAATTTTTTGTATGATCAAGATATTAAATGTATCGTGGTTTTTAAAATTATATTTACAATGTTTTCTGACAAAATTCTCTTTTAATATGATACTGAATTATTAACATTAGTTATTATTTATTGGCTTCAGAAGAAAATATTCGCGTATAAAACTTAGCTTAGTTGTTCCAGGGAGTGTAATAATTCAACCTATGAGTTCTAACTATTACCCTAATTAGAGTTTTCTGTTACACAGATGTAGCAGCAGCGTGAAACTAAACCTTTTAATTCAATATATGTTACAGCCGCTTATAAATTAATTGCCATTTAGAACTAACTACTGCTGAACAAACCAACACAGTAATAAGTATAGGATAAAAATCGAGATAGTTTAAATTTGTTGCTAAAACAGAAAATAGAATTGAGGAAATAAAGCACATATTTCAGACTCAACATTCCAAGCAAATAAAAATGTTCGCTGAAATTTCTTAGAATGTGTTACGTAATACTACTGAGAGTATTTCCTGAAAATGGAGCACACTTAACTGTTTGATTCAGTTCTTTGACCTGCTACTCCAGTTGTTGGACATATCGCTGATATTCGTCAAGCCTTGGGTTAAGATCCTGTACCACACAAACGTAACACGACACACATTTAGAACTGGCAGGTGCTTATGAGAACCTAGAACTTATCAACTCTGGCCTGGTGTTGAGGAGTCACTATATGTCATGTTGCATTAGTTATTTCCTCGCTGCTCCGAACATCGTATCTTTGTTACATAGCGATGATTAATACCTATGTGTTCATAGCAAATATAAAGACAATCAGTTAATAATTACTATTTTCTAATTGTTTAGGTACATTTAAGTGGTTGTTATTGGCTATTTGAAGCATTTAGTGATAGTTGTCACTAAATTTATAGGTACTTTTTGATACTTGACTAAAGTACATTTTATATAATGTTCTCAGGAATTGTATTACTGAGTATTTGAAACAATAATCTCAAACGATGTAAACATACTTAATGCATGAATACAAAACAGCGAGAAATATTCTACTCAATTTTCTTTATAAATGTACTGGCAGGCCCCCGTGTGGTGGCGGGGTAGGATACCACACCAGCCAACCCATGTTTGTCTTAAGAGGCGACTAATCGGGGTGTGGTCGGGACCTGAAACTTGTACGGACCTTCATTTAATTTTTCTTCCTTCTCCGTCTAATTTATCATCACCATTTCTTTTTCCATCTCACCAGGTCCCATCATATCTTCCTTCTCTTTATCATCGTCTAAGGCCAGGGTGGTATTCTTCTTCCTAAGGAGGTCATATCCTCGCTCATGTGTGCTGCCTCTGAATTCTGTGACCCTACAGGGTGTCGTCTTTAGTGAAGGTTTAGCGAACCCTTCTCGCTGGACCAGTAGGCAAATCTAGGTGCGGAGCCCGTATCCACGTACATGTAGACCCACATAGGACAATCTGGTGCCGATCTGCTCTTGCACCCAAACTCGCTGGGACGACGTGTTACCACTGTACAGGGGAGGCAGGTGTAATCGACCACAAGTCCCCTGAAATTGCACCAAAGGGTATTCTCTATAGTGGGGAGCCCGGGATGTTTTCCCCAGGTAGGGGAATAAAGCTGGCCTTGCTCAGGATGTACGATTTGTCCCTGGTTTGCCCTGGTGTACACTTCGGTTTGCTACTGGGGCAGTAATTTGCAGTGAATAGCTGCGAAGGTTAGATGCTCCTATGTACTTCTTAGGTCCGTGGGAGATAGGCCCCCCTCCCAACGGCACAAACCGCAAGGTGTTTGAACTGCTGGCTTCTATTTTTCTTCCCCCCTTACCAACGAACGGTAGGTTGAGTCCGACAGTTCTCAGTAGGGGGAGCATCCATCATGGCTTGCTCCCTCAACATCCGCAACAAGACAGCGCAGTGATAATGGCCTTGACTTGGATGATGATTTGAATGTCATTCATGAAAAGAAGTTGCCGACTCCTCTCTTTTTAGTGGTAAAAGGTCTTGAAGTGCACACACTTGCGATATACCCAATGCTTGCCGCTAGCGACAATTCCTACCATATGTTCAAAATAGAGTGATGGAATATCGCCGGATTGCGGTCCTCTACCGGGATGAGCTTGTGCTGCCATCTTTTACCTAGAGAAAATACTTCGTAACTTAAAGTTTTTTTGAGGAAACAAGAACAGAAAATTTTGTAATGTTAATCTGTACATGCTCTCATCAATTCAAATAGGGTAAGGTGCCCGAAAATGAGACCCTATTGTATAAAAAAAACATGTAAAAAATGTTAGAGCCCAAAAATTGTTTAATACAATGGTAATATGTAAAGGAAACTTAACAGTTTGAAATACTGACGATAGAAACATACAGTAGAATAAGTTCAAAAAGTACATAAGAAAAATGGCAACCAAAACACTAGTTGCATATTTTATGAAAATAAAGTTATATTCAATGCTGTACTTTACACAAATATTATGCTTAAACATAAAACACATGAAACTACAGTAGTTCTTTACATAATTATTACACTAAAACATACGAAACATACAAACATAGTTGAACTACAAAAGTTCTTTACACAAACTTTACACTAACATGTACAAAAATAGTTAAACCATAAGAGCACTTCTTGCATATGCGTCGTTCTTTCATTAATAAAAAACATCACGATTATAACATAAAAGACGTACATATATGTAACACCTATAGAACTTTGTGTATTTGGTGAAATGCATGAATATAATTTATTTTTAAGCTTTTGCATTTCTGACAACTTAAACAGATAAATTGGGCATCTGTTCCACACTTCGCATGCGCCCACATGTAGCACCTCCTGCTTTGCCTCCATTCTTCACCCTTCGTTTCGCGAGAATGCCACGAACCACAGATAAGGCACTCGGCGTCATTGTCATCATCAGATTCCAAACTGTCAGTTGTGTCTGCGAAAGAGAAATCTGTATTAAGAGGGTGTGGTACAAAATTCAACGCTAATAGCATTAATCTATAACTGTAGGATTCTTGAAGCCAATTTGCGAAAATTGAACAATAGCAATCCTAGACAAAAGTTTTAGCAAACATTTTAAACAAAATTGTTTCCAGTGTTACGAACTTCTGAGGCACAATCTCTTAACGCCGGTACCTCATGCATTTTAATGCGGCGCAAAATATCACGCGTAACAAATTAGTAATTCTGGATAAATAATTACTCATGAAGTTGGTAAGTACCATTATCTAGGACTGTCATTGAGTATGTTATCCATATTGGCTTCGAAAAAAACGTAGAAATTAATTGATGTTTTCAGCATTCTTTTAGTCAGACAATTCAGATGAATTCTTTTTCCTCCTATTAGACTGTGATGTCTGCTTTGTACGCCCTTAGTTCTGAACTGTCTTGGACTTCTTAGACCTACTGTGTTCTTCGAAAGCCAGCCTGGGAACAGGTTTCTTTTGCCTCTTCTGAATGCTCTCAACTAAACTGTCTTTATAGGGCGTACTTGTAATTATCTTTGGAGCTCCAGCCCTAGTAAATCTACGCTCAAGAGATGAAGAGAACCGTGGGAGGGGCTGAATATCTTCTGGTCGTACGAATTCATGTAGACATGTGACTAAAGACCTGCCAGTCTCATTGCTGCAGCTCGGTTGAGGTTCAGTGGGCCTACCTACACGACTGCTGCAGCTGGGTTGCGATTCAGTAGACCTGCCTGCACCATTTCTTCTTGATTGAGATGCAGGCCTATTTGCAACTTCACTGCTCCGCAGCAGAAGACCTGGAGGGGAGTTAAAAGTTGATAGAGGTTGTAGATCCGTCAGGTTTTGTGGACAGTTAGGTCTAATTGGTCTAAGGCCTCTGACACGGTGCTGTTGTTCGTCTAAGGAAGAGAATGATGCATGGTTCGAAGATCTTGAATGAATGGCAAAGTCATGGTCACGAAAAGTGTGCCTATTGCAGGGAAACAGACCAATCTTCCTGAAAGAATTAATAGAAACTTCCATCGTGGCAGCTTTGCTGTAAGCAGCAGAAAACAGTTTCGCTACTTTCGTCATCTTCATGGGTTTAGTTCTATAACTGTGCAGCCAGTTTTAAACTTCTTGCGTATGGTACGTTTTTAGAGGTAGCATGAAGCCAACATTGAGAGGCTGCATTTTATGGCTAGCATGGGGAGGCAAAAAGACAATTGGTATATTATTGCCCCTTGCTTTCTGAATCACATCGATGTTTCTCGTGTGAGAAGAATGTCCGCCTAAAACTAGTAAGATCGGATATTGTTCCGAAGGCTTTGTAAATGAAAAATGGTCAAACCATTTCCTGAAGATATCAGTCTGTATCCAGCCTGTTTTATGACATGCTGCAATAGACCCAGTTGGTGTACCTTCCATCTGATCGTCATTCATGTCTATGCATGGCCAAAGAATCAAAGGGGGTACAAAAGTTCCTACCGCGTTCATACAAACCACTGCAGTAATCAACTTCCCTCTCTCTGTGGACATCAAGGACAAAGATATGTAAATTATTATTAATTCGACTGAGGTACAATTTGCGAGACCCCATTTTGTTGGGTCCTAATATGAGACCTTGTCTCATAATAGGACACCCACATGGGTATCCTATTAGGAACTTTGTAACTGTAAGCTACAAACCATGATGCTGTCATAAGTTTGTGACAAGACTTTCGTTTTAATAGCGTAACATGTTCACTATACAGTAAGCTTTGTCATAGAGTATTCAACACATTTTCGTAACTCACCTTATACATGTTGCTACGATGAAACGTTCCGCGTGTTAAATATTTTCTGCAGTAAATTTCCAACAATGGCCTCTCACGACGAAACACGCCGTCCAAACGTGCTCTCCGCTCTATCTAGTTCGCAATATGGGTGACTGCACTTAGTTCCACATAGGCCGCTAGATTGCAGCACCATACCGACGGGAAACAACTGGGATCTCATTGTAGGTGTCTGTCTCATATTCGGGCATCTTACCCTAACTAATAGTAATCGGAGATAAAGCATGCGTGAAATGTTTACTAAAAAATTAGGTAAAACCAAATGAATAATTGATATTAGTTTCTTTTCAAGGAACTTGCACAATAGATTACATTAATTAATATTATAACTAGAAAAATTGTTTCACAATTACAAAAAAAACCTAAAGGAGTAAAGTTAAGATTACTAACAGTTCATTTCAACAATAACGAGCACAATAATAATACCTTTTCGTTGGACTGCTGCTTGATGGACAGTGTACTATTTCTCACTATCACTATGCTAATTCTAAAGCCTCACAAACACTAACTACATCCTTAGAATATTACACTCCCTAACCAACATCATGAACATAAAAGACTTCTCTGACCTCCACACCTGGAAATTCTCATTATACACACTCCTAAATTTTCATTAAACTAGATGTTCGAACTTCTCCAAACCTCCCTGTCACTTCACAACTTTATTTAGCCTATACTTCATATCTTTGAGAGGTCTCCACTCCAGTTCCCTATCACCGATGGCTTATAGTTTACTTTGCCCTCTTCAGCTAGCATTTGCCTTCCATCCATGCCCATCTTGCTGCCCTTCTCTGCACCTTTTCCAGTTCCACATACTCCAACATAATTCCTACCTATGTAGCTGCGTGCTAGCCGGCCCGCCCCCGCCGCGGTCTGAGCGCGAGGCAGTTCGATGGCAAGTGTGGTAAGACGTCCGTGTGTAATGATGTAGGCGCGCAGTTATGAGAGCACGAGTACTAGAGTCGCATGTAGACTAGAGACCTATGCATGGGCCGCCGGCAAGCACACGTGAGTGCCCCACAGCGATGTCACCCTTGTATAGTGTGTGGGTCATTAGCATGTCAATAAATGGGTGAGACGTGCACCGTAATGTATCATGATCTTTTTAATTGTGGCACTCGACATACCCACATTCAGGCCCTCTACCATCTGGGGCCTAACGACGACATACTCAGGTATCTGCACTGTCTAGCACAGTGCTCATGATCCCATGTAATGCCAAAGGGCAGTTACATGTAATTTAATAATTGTATTTTGCCTACCTGTGCCCAAATTTCTTTACTAATAAGTACTAAAACCACTTTTTGCACGATGCAATTACCCCTTGCAAGTGCAGACTAAAGTAGCTAGCTCACTGGATCAGTTAGTGTCATTTCCGTTCAGTTTACATCGGTCAGTTCCAGTCATGCAGGCACAAACTGCATCCGTCCGCTTTCAGTTGGGGATTTATTATCACATTCTAAACACTAGCCCACTTTTGAGAGAGTAACTTCCGTCTTCAGTCTGCTTTGCTAGTTAGGGCAAGCTCGACTGAACGGAAAGTGACACGTGCGGAACTGAACTGAATGGATGCAGTGCATGGTGTTCCATCTGTTATCATAAACAACAACCAATCAGTCCAGAACTGAACGAATCCAGTGTGCTTGCTCCTTGACTCCCCCTGCAAGTATTTATTTTACTTATCGTGCCCCTACACACATACACTAAGCATTGAAAACATGAGAGTACACTGAACATTGAAAACATAAGAAAATGTACTATCCTGACCAACAAGAAAAAAATCTAATTGCAATAACCACCAACCCACATGCAATCTACATTCGAAATGTTTTTTATGTCCTCTCCTCTCCCAAACAACTATTTACTGCTAAATATAAATTTCAAAGTCAACACACTGGAAAAATACAAATTTAAAAGTCAACGTACTGGAAAAATACAAGATTAACAAAGCATACGTGTTTATATTACGCCCAACGTAATTTCGCTTTGTAACACTTATTCACTAATATAAAGAAATGAGCTAGCTTACCTCGCTTACTTCGTCCATGGAAAGCTCTGAATAACCATGGATGCAACCACAAATTAATAGTAGCTAAACCTTTGTACTAAAGCACTGCACATGACCTCGGCCCACGAACTCTCAACAGGATAGAACATTCAAGCAGCACATGGTTGAGAGCTCACCCATGGTACTTTCTCAGCAGGCAATCCTTCACTATGTGTTTTACAGTCTGTTGAGCTCCAGTCACATACTGGAAAAATGCAGTAACCCCATATATATACTTTGAAGCATATATATTAAACATATATTCTATATTTTAATGGTTTCCACTTATATAACAAAATATTTTTTCCCTTAAATATTTGCTGATGTTTGTGGTATAAACTTGATATTGACTTCAAAATTTTGTAATTAACTCGACATGACTCAACCCAAGTTTCATAATTCGACTGGACTTTCATGTAACTCGACTGGAAGCAAAAAATTAAAATCGTCCAAGACTACAGTCAAGATTCTTTAAATAGTGCTTACAAGTGTGCATACGACAAATCTTTTTAGGTCTACAACAAACATGCTGTAGTTTGGTCCCATTGTTATATAGCCTATTAAAACACACTTTATTTTCTGAAGTATAAATGCCTGTGCAAGTTATTTTAAACGAGCTGTTTTACATTAAATTTGAACTTGCAATTTGGTAAAATAAAAAATGTAGGTAGTTTTTATTGTAGGAATTAAAGAATAAAAAAGAATTGAGAATAAAAAAGGATTGAGAACCTACAGAGAATCGGGTATCTAAAATAAAAATATTGGTGAAATTAACCCACCACTGCTATAAACAATAAATAATTATCGAATATCGGTTATAACCGGTAATAAAAACTATAATTATGCAATGGTGTTATGAAATAGCCCTGATAAAAAAAACTAAGTTTTACCATGTTACCTACTTGTAATATTTAAATTAATGATGCCAAAATATGGAAAATTCCTCAAATTTTGTATAGTGCGGCACTCCTGATCAGCCAACTAGATTTCTCATTTTTTGTCTTTGTAATGTTGTTCTATTGTGAATCCAAATTACATTTTGTATGGAACTGGTAACTAGCGATATTCAACTACTTTCTGGGAGATGATGTCCCATGTGCTCAAAATGGTATCGAGAAACTTAATTTAATTCAAAGATAGCATATGTTTGGTGTCAAGTGGTAATAATAATACTGATGTGTGCTGGTGTAACCTCACCATAAATATTTTTTATTCTGAAATTTAATGGACTACGTTAATACTTAAAAGTAATATTCTACACACAACCAGGTAATTGAGGGCCCAGTGGGAAGTCTTTGGCATCTGATTAAGTAGTTTATCAAGTGCTAGGACACAGATGAATTTTAATATTTATATGCGAACAATTTTAAGTTTAATTTAAAAATATAACTTAATTCTGAAATTGAGTGTTTTGAGTCATGTGAAATGCCATTCGAATCCAATTTCTTGCAACTTATCCAAATGAAGTATTTTGATAGCTGGTGTCAGTAAATTTATATTATAATTCGTATAACTTTCAATTGTAAAGCTAGCATCAGCCCAGCAGGGGCCAGACAGGCGCCAGGAATTTCCAGGAGAGGGCTAGGTGCTGTGCCCTAAAATGACTTGCAGCAAATCCAGGATTGCAATAGATTGTAAGGGCTGTCATAGTTTCAGTAGAGGTTGAGAGGGTGGGGAATGATTCAGGCAGCACTACTTGGCACTATTTTCTTGTGAAAATTTCAAATCATTTTGCAATATAGACCAGTGATTCGTAATTTAGCAATGATGGGCAACCTACTTCATAAATCAATAGATATTTTATGGATATAAAAAATGTTTTGAATTATTATAATAATAAAAAGAAGACTGTGTATTTGTGGTCCGGGGGAAAAACACTGTCATCTTTTTAAGAAGCGCACGCTCGCGATCGGCTGAGGTTCAATCTCCAAGATGGCGCCGCGCTGATAGGACGTGGGACGGCGGCTAGGCTACTGGCCGTGTGGGAAAGAAAGCGTGATAGGTCCCGCAGAAGTCACGCTGAGACAGAACTCTGATGAACAGTGTGCCAAGGGACATGTTCTTTGCTTATGAGTCGTATAGTCAAGTGTTGGCTAAGAATTATGTTTTTTTCTTGGATTTATTTTTTTTTGTGATCAGCAATTTAGAAACTCTTATATCTCTAGAAGGAGCTTTAAGCAAGAACTGCAATTTGAAGTAAAATCTAAACTCATCTGAACCATCGAAAGACATAAGTAAATTTATTAAACAATTGGTTACCGAAGCTGACATCGGGAATGCACGCGGCCGTCGTTTTGTGTTTTGTGTAAATAATAGAAACTATCCAACCCCCACCATTATTGCCTTGTACCACTGCATGCAAACGGGCATCAGTCGTGCTGAATTTTGTTCCAATGCGGCACTTCCGCACACGAATAAACCAACCACATGTGTCTATGGGGGAGAAGGAAGGGGAAAAAGCTAGGGAGAAAAAAAAAGCTGCAAGTCATAATCCACAGAATGGATTTGACTCATCCACAAAAACTGTCGCGACCCTCTCTCAACAATACACTTCACACACACCATTACGTAACGACACCAACATCTAACCTATTGTTGAAACCTTAAAGAGGGGCTTCATCACTATTGTTTATCAAGATGGCACTTAACGTGGGGTGTTCCCAACTAAACAATGATTGTAAATTTCCTGACCGAAGCCAGGAAATTTTCACTAAGAATTGTATATTTCTTGAAAATTGTGTCAGTACAAAAAATTATTAGAAATCTTAATATTTCGCGATTAACAAACTGAGTTACTGTTCGGATTAGCGTGACTGCTCAGTTATGTTCGTCCCCACAATTTTCAGAAAATAATAGACAAAGACAAAAAATTTAAATGTATAATAAACCAAAGTAAAAAAAAAATACCTTTGGATGAACTCCCAGATACCAGCTGTTTTGGGAAGGTATGCGACTGAGTGCACAAAATACATTGCGAAAGTGACCATTATTGCATCACTGGCCGTCATTGGTGGATTGATACAGTGCCCTTACATTGTTGGAATGTAACAGTTACCTGATGGCAAACTGTTCCAGTCATCACCATCCAGAACTGGGATGAGGGGATGTGGCAGTGCAGACAATGCTTCAATTTCAGCAATTGATTCAAATTCCTTTATTATAAAAACATTTGCATCCAACAATGGTTACAGAATTCAAAATAATAAAAAATAAAATTGGTCAAAAACTTTTCAATAAACATGTTTGAATAAAGACTCTTGTAACATGCATGATACCAACAAAATTTGGAAGAAAAATTGCAATTCCTTCCCAGGGAGGGGGGGGGGTATATGAAGAAAATGGGCGAAAAACAAGACGGAACAATTTCCTTTCATAGCTTCTTTTTACAGTTAACAGTACTTGCCTTCCTAGAGATTTGTAAAGTTGGTATTAAAACAACCAAGGATAGCGTAGAATGTTGTGTCCGATACAAGACAAGCTGATAATTGAAACAAAATGAAAATACTGTCTTATCCCCCACATGATATGTATATCTCATACAGTTTAAAAGTCATTGTCAGCCACGGCCCATTTAACTTCGGCATATCACTGACAAGTAGCATTTTGCATCATATCTCAAGATCGATGCATATTGCAGAAAATTTAACAGCTAATAAAAGGTTACCAGCAAAATTATTATCCCCCTATACAATTTCTGAAAGTAATATAGTTATAGTAGAACACTGCACATTTAGTTCTCATGATAATGTTTTGTTCTGAAATATGTTTTGTACTGTCATGACATCAAGGCCACTAGGCTGCTATTGTGATCGACTAATTTGTAACTAAGTAAAAAAAAATTAACAGTACACAAACGTAATAAAAATTGCTTGGTATCTAAAAAAAACAAAAAAAAAAACCAAAGAATCTGATGGAAATAATGCAAGGGGAAGGAAATGTCGACAACGCCATATATTTCTACATAATTTTTTTAACGGCACATATTTGTGTGTCATAGTACAAACTTATTACAAATGGCAACGTACATAAGCAACGAAGCATCTGATAGAAATAATGCAAAGAAAAGAAATCATCGCCAGCTAAATTATAGAGTAGAAAAACCCCTACATATTTGTCTAACCTGTACGATTTTCAAGTTATAGACAAACATGACATTTTTCTTTGCCTAATCACTGGAATGTAATACAAATGGTGTCTGATCTAAAAAAAAAAAAAAGCAACTGAAGTAAAAATGAACTGCACGTAAAAACATTTGCAACATTATACACAAATTATCTCCTTACATGAGGCCACAGAAAATTGAAAAAAATTCCCTGACTTTTCCAGGTTTTCCCTGACTTTTAACAAAGCCTCTCCTGATTATCTTATTGTGCAGAATTCGTATGCAATAAATCTAATTTGCCCTACAAATTGTTTCACAGTTTAATATATGCTAACATTTCTAATCACATAACATATATTATGTACTTCTATATTCTTTTGTTATAAATACTGCCAACATTGACTGTCATCAAGTTTACCTCAGCATGTTACAGACATAACACAGTTAACTGCAAAGAAAGAGGAAGTGGCAGTAAGTGTTCAGGAAGCCAATTCTCATTCAGATCGGCGTTAACGACAGTCCTGTTAACACTAGCGGGATTCGTCGTTTGTAGCGGGACTGCAGCTTGATTCTCATTCGGGGCGACCGCGAGTTAACAGGAGTTCTAACTGGACTCCTGCTCGATCGAGCAAGAGATGTTTGAAATACAATTCTCATCTGGACCGATCAGCGATCTAACGGGACTTTTAACAGGACCGGCCTAGCGTAGGCACTGCGGGCTGCGGTAAGTAAGTTAGCGAATCTTGTTAGCGAATCTGTTGAGTTACATTCACAGAGAAACTGCCATATTTATTTGAAATATTTGTGTGCGCCGACGAAGATTTTGGGATTTTATATTTGAGGAGGATCCATTCTAAAATTGTGCACCTACATTAAGTATAATTTTATAAATGATTTGTGTATTGTGTGTTCACATGGGCGTAAAAAAATACGCACTCATTTAATATCCATCGTGTACCTGACACGATTACATACGTACGTTCGTAAATATGTAAGCCTAGTTTATTGATAGTAGCTATTGTAACATTATTGTACTCGCTGGTAAATCGATATTGAGTGAATTATTTTGTGCAACAATATAAACATTCGTTACACTCATGTAAGTAAAGATTTCGATTTATTTGTAGGTTAGGTTGAGATAAACTGCCCCATTATTCAAATTCGTTCGTGCAAACATAATGTTTTATCAACAGCAATGTACCACTCGTGTTTAAGTTCAGACATATGATACTTGAGTGAAAAATTATGTGATCCTATATCAAGTTGTTAAAAAAAGGCAAAGTTACATTGTTAAAAAATAATGTCCCAGTACTAGGCCTACTGCATGTTTAGAGGTTAGAGACAGAGGTAAGTTATTGATTCTGATGAAAGTCATAACCCTTTCAATCCTGAATTTTCAGAATTCTGAAATAAAATTTGAAAGACATATATTACGAACCTTTGTAATTTTCTAAGATTTATCCAAAAAAAATTTTTCTTAAATTTTTATTTTTTATATAAAAAAATTTATGTGTACAATTGTGCACTAACAGATTCTGTTGATATGAAGTCCCTCGGACATGTCCTCATAGT
>PNEQ01092375.1:0-19054 GCA_003012365.1 Medauroidea extradentata
CACGAGAACAAACAAACAGTACTGCGTGTTTCTGCGATCGAAGCGCCGCCAGAGCACATAGAGGCGACGGGCGGTAACCCGGTGTGCCCACACGAGAACAAACAAGCAGTACTGCGTGTTTCTGCGATCGAAGCGCCGCCAGAGCACATAGAGGCGACGGGCGGTAACCCGGTGTGCCCACACGAGAACAAACAAACAGTACAGCGTGTTTCTGCGATCGAAGCGCCGCCAGAGCACATAGAGGCGACGGCGCTGGGCACCGCGCAATCAGGGTCGGAAGCGTACCACTACCGAAAATTTCCGCTAGATAAATCACAGCGGGACGAGCTGGAAACTATCTTATTGTCACATGCAGGCGTGTTTTCGACGGAGCCCGGGAAAATAAAAACATTCGTCAGCCAGTTTAAGATGAAGGCCCACAAGCCATATGCTGCGCACGTATACCCTGTGCCACATAAACTGAGACCGGCAGTAGAACAGGAGCTTGCTCGGCTGTTAGATGGGGGCATTATTGAGCGGAGCACATCCCCGTACCTTAATCCGCTCGTAGTGGTGCCAAAGAAACAGGGCTGTGTGCGAATCTGCTTAGATGCAAGACGGATCAACACACTGATTGTGCCTGAGCGAGAAACGCCGCCGCCGGTAGAGGAACTGTTGCAACGGTTTAAGGGGTGTCGATGTTTTTCGCGCATTGACCTAGATATCCAGTATGCACCATCGAGATGGCATGTACTCGCGGACGCACTGTGGCGCAATCTGCCAGGGGGAGATGGCAACGTTGCGAGGAACACGGAATTTCAGGTGTTGATAGTCAGGCCCCTTAATAGGCAGGAGATGCGCAAGTGGAGAGAGCGACTGTGCCTGGGACAGGAGACAGACCCTGAGATAAGAGAGACGCGCGAGAAATTGCAGAACCTTCCGCCCGAACACTCTCTGCACCAGATGTACCAGGACACAGGCAGGGCAGTAGGCTCTGTGAAGCTTCCTGTAGGAGGACGCTGTAAATAGGATGGGGAAAGAGCTGTTGTATTTTTGGTGTGTGTATTTTGTTGTCGCCAGTAGTTTGTGAAGGGGGATAGTCGACCTTGGCCTTACCCGAACTGTAGGAGCCGGGCTGAGAACAACTTCAAGGGTGTTTTTTTCCTTGCTCCTTCCCAAGTTGTCTGTGATTTTTGTTGGTAACCTCCGACATGCACCGTTTCGACCCAGAACTCGCTCAGTGGTACCTAGGGGGCACTGACACCTATAATGCAAAGGGGTTAGCACATAGGAAGTGCCGATTGAGTGCTGCGGAAGAGCCAATTAAATGCAGTGTCATATGGTGGAAATAGTGCCAAAGGGTAGCAAATGTATATATATATATATATATATATATATATATATATATATATATATATATATATATATATATATATATATAAGAAGTCAAACTTAAATCTTAAGAACTTGGCGGCTATAGCTTCCCCTATCATCTACAGCTGACAGGGAAACCTAGAGGGTTATGTCATGGGCATAGCCCGATATACATTAAATGTACATATTGAAGGGAGTGTTAAAAAGAAGGGGGAGCTTACAAAACACTCTAGTTTTGAAGATGAAGTTGTTAGTGGCAACTTGTCTGAAGTAGAAAGCATTTTTTTTGTAGAAGCTTACTCAATGTTTACTGTCTGACAAATTTTGCATACCTCATTATGTCAGTTTTCAACACACACATTGAAGCAGCAGACTTCATTCAACGACAACAAATACAATATTTCAAAAATTTAATTAAGTTCCTGTCATACGAACAATCCCAGGAGCTGCATCAGATAGTCTGCAACCACACAGTAGAAAATAGTATCTATGATACGGACATTTTATATCTTAGAAATTTATTAGAAAGAACGTATAGATATTTTTTCTTAATTTATGATTTTATTTCATATTTTTTCACAGCACAAGTTATGTAAACAGCGTTTCCAAAATTGGCATTACGAACATATTCTTGAAATTCTTATCATTAACTTTAAAACATGAGCAGTTTTTTACGCCAACACAAATGTCTTTAGAGTGCCTGTATATTTAAAAGGTCTGTGGGCTGCGTACATCTCAGACTTGAACATCCTGTTTGCACGACTGCAGTATTTCATATACACTAGCTTCCGCCAACACTGTACCAACACTAATACAGCTGCTATGGCGATATTGAACTGCATATGTTTTATCAAGAACACATCGTTTAAGTAATGTCGGAGCTGGCTTTCAAATGAACTTCAGCTCTCAGGATATTATACACATTACAACGTCAAAGATTGTTTCTTATTGCGGAAAATTTTGCAAATTGTTTTGTTTTGACAAGTTCTACATGTCAGGATCCTTTTTCAAGATTATGGGTTAGCCTGTATTTGACGTTACAGTTCTATTTGCTCTGGCAAATAGTAACTTTGCTGTTGTAACATTTAACGTCTATGATTGGCCGGCATTCAAATATACCATATCAGGACTGTAACACTCACCTAGCACTTTCCTTCTTTTCTTGAGAGCTTAAGTATTTACCGCACTCGGTTTACCTGGATATTATCAGACAAGATACTATTATTTATTTCGATATAATACAGCATAAGTAGCTTAAACTGTTATTTAGAAGCTTCACCTGAAAATATATATATTGCAAATATGTATGATACATCCTTAGTTTTCCTGTAAAAGATGATTATTGATGTTCCTGACCGCATTTTGTAGACGTTAGTTGGCCGTTATATAAGATAAGTTACGAGTTCGATTTGTAATCTTAAATACGTCTTAATCATTTCATTTAAATAAAATCTTTACGATACACAACCTTCCCTTTTCACAGCCTTAAGTAAAATGCGATCGGATAATATCGTGGTCAGTGACTGTAGGTAGTCAAAACATGGCTGTGTGGCCATTGCCTGTTCACCCATTACCTAACTTGTCCAGTAAGCAAGGAATTATATTGTTTCATAGTTGGCTCGCTCATGTGCTGGGCTGTATTGTGTTCAATGTGCACAATCACTTCAGTGCAGAGATTGTTTCAGTGCAACGTATTCTCGGTGAAATATGTGAAATATTCAGACAGCAAGAATCTAACGCTATACAGAGTGTGTGTTGTGGCTTGTGGATGCAGTGAGGTGTTGGTCTGGTGGCAGCTGGTGAATGTTATTGACGGGGGTTGAAGGGGGGACAACTGCTCCTCGAGAGAAACACTCGCCCAGTTAGTCACCGTAGCTTGCTGTGACGCCCCTCTCAAAATAAACACTCTCGTTGGCATCGCCGCGAGTTTTAGCGCGCCGCCACATTTATTTTCGGTGATGATAACAAACCTACGTTGTTTCGAAAGGCACGCGCTCACAAGCGCTTTCCGAAAATAATAATCAGTGCGGGCATTCCATGGCTGCGTGGGCTAGTCAGTGCGACATAGCTCAGTTGTCGAGGTAGCTGCTGTGGCATGTTTAGTTGTCAGCCAGTCTGCAATACGTGCAGCTGTTCCTTGATGCTAGCAGCTAAACTTAGAACTATGTGACGTGGTGTCAGTCGAGACAAGTATTGTGTATTCCAGCTACGGTTCTTAGCATTCCACACGCACACTTCTCTCTATACAATACTGAGTGAAAACAAGCTGGCAAGATCTATTCAGCATAAACACTTTACTACATCTGCAATCAAGCGTATCATTAGAAATATTGCATCCGCGTGTTTCAGCCAAAAATTTGGGTTGGATAAAATTTTGTACTCATTCTCCAAATAAACCTAAATTAACCCTAAATTATTCTAAAATTACTGCAACGATTAGTGATTTCTAGTCAACACAGTTTTGAGCCAACCAAATTTTGAATTAACCCAATTTTTGCGCTGAAATTGCGCTATCAATGTTACCAATATTTTAGAAAGTTTAGCAACAGTTCTGCTTATGTTTTAAAATGTTAAAAAAATTAGGACAAGTAAATTAATGTTTGGGTTTATAATGTACTAACAATAGTAACACAATTTCTAATTATTTTAATAAAATGTATGTTATAAACGTAAACATTTATGGATAAAATTTATTACCTCATAATTTATACAAATTTTATTAATCATTTAATTTGAATGTTATACATAATTCCTAAAACGTGCTATAATTCAAAAGTGATTATATATTTTATTGAAACCCACGTAGAACATCTTTTGGAGATTCATCACTATAAAATTTTTGATAAAGATATGCACTAAGTAAATGAAAAATATACCATCCTATAAAATTCATAGAATTTCTCACAACCTTTTTAGTATCGTATGTGAATACTGCTCTCATAAAATTTGCGTCGGATTATGTAAATTCTTCAAAATGTCAAATTAATTTGTTACTTTGCCATGATCACAATATACAAGCTTAAATGTTTCATTAACTGCTTGAACATTTGATGAATCATCAAAATTGTCATTCTTCATAAATATGTGTGTCAATAAGTTTCTCCGATAAAAATGCTTGTAAATTTCTCGTTATTTTTATTTGTTACAAAATAATTTCTTTGAAATGTTATGAAATATTTTTAATATATTACTTTATTAGTTTTGCTATGTTAAGTTAGGCTCTGCTAATTTTGAGCCAGTTTGGATTAGAGTTGTTGCACAAATGTTCGCGAGAGTTAAATATAAATAACTGTACGTTAAAACTATTTTTCGATTAATTTAAATGTCCAATTACGATTTACATTATATAATACCATTTCAAACTATTGAGTATTTTCGTATGTATTTAAAACACTAAAGCCGTTGCTAAATGAATCCCCAGCAAATAATTCTAATTGTACATCTTCCCATATTTTCAATTTCATAAAACCTGCCCCATTTATTGCTAGCTATATTGATATCGAAATTAACTTTTTCTTCCAGAATAAAACAGTTAACGAAATTAAAATTATGGTCGATACAATGACTATCTAAGTTTTCTAGCACTAGTTTCATGAAATATATTAAAATAGTTAAGGTTATTAATAAAGATGTAACAAGTAACAAAATAGTTGCCCTGTTTCCTTCACATCAATCCTTTCCGCTGTGACGCAATCTATCCATACACACTCCCTCTAAGTTAAGCTGGAGTCCCAATCATCCGTCTCAGCCATCAGTCAGCTGACCTCCAACCAATCAGAAGCCTCAAATGTTTCCAACCTTCCATCTGCCGAAAGCTTGGCTTGCTGTGCTATGACGTATGAATGCGCATTCTTCCAATGATGGCGTCGCTTGGGTTAACGGCATTATTTAAGTAAGAATGCTGGGATGTTCGTTTCATTGTAGGCTATTATTTTTGTTGTATTAGCGCTGTACATTCATCTTCAAAATACACAAGAGAAATTTGTTGCGTTCGGCGTGCATCAAAATTCCAATAGAAGTTTTTTTTTTTTGCATACTGCTTAGTCAAATCAAAATGTTAATATTTATATTTGAATATATCTATGTTCACAACAATTATTATCGGTAAAAAAAACTGTTACAATTATTAGCAGACATACCGTACGTTAATAAAAAGTTCTGAAACAAACAAATTGTACAATTTAATTTTTTTAATAAAAAAGTTACAGATGTTTTCTGTTTGTGACATAGTAATGTTGAAAATGTATGGAATAAGGACTGATCGTTGTGAATCGCTCGGTTTGCAGACAGATGAATGGAGAGCGGATGAGCGGGCGACTAACGGAAAATATGGATCATTGACACCAGCTTTATTCCGGGAGCGATTTGTGATTAATAGTAAATTTGTCATTACGACACATAACGTGGAATGGGGAAGAGCTAAAGTATAATAGGTATTTGGAAAAAATAACGGTAGCAATTACTCACAGACATCTTTTAACCTCTATGATTCGGACATTCTTACATAGGAATCACTGTTTATGGACTATTTTTCCGTTTATGGTATGTTAGCAAAGTTGTATATACGCTTCGAATAGAAAAAAAGAACTGTCAGTGTATAACTACACTAAAACTAATGTAACATTCACAAATTACTTTAGTCATGGTTAAAATTATGTAAAAAATTAATGTGAAACATTATATTTTTTAAAATTATAAACACAAAGAAATACATAAAAACTAAATTTAATTGATTCTTCTTAACTAGTGTCATAGCGATATTTGTGTAGAGAATGTAAGCTCGTATGAGGACCTGCTGAGCTGTAATCAGAAGCACGTTGGCCTCGGCACAGCAGCTGGTGATACAGCGAGCACTCGCCTCATGCCAACCACAAACAATTCAGGCTTCCACAAGTAAGCACGTGTACAACTGTCTTCCTACAACTACTACGCATCGCACACTGATGTAAAAATTAACAAACCACACTAATCAACTTTCTCTTCAACAATGATGGTTTCTGAAGTTACTTTTTTCAACAGCTGTACTTTGCTGATGAAGAGTTCTATAAAAGCTCCGTGCACGGGTCTGTAAATCGTACTGGTGGCGCCGCGCAGTGTGCCGTCTGCGAAACTACTGCGGGATGGTAGAGCTCTCCCGTCGCCTAGCTTCGCTCAAAGTCACAATTACTTTTATTTTACTAAACATGTGTGATATTGTATTGACTTGCTGTTTTTCGCCTGTTAAAAGTAGAGTCATAAATGAAAAGACATTATTAAAAGAAACGAATCTTTTTCGTAGTGGTCACATTAATAATGTGAAAGAAGAGAAGAGATACTATACTACGGTTCGTTAATAACAGACGACGTGATTCGGCAAACTTCTGTTATTGCTGTACCTTACATAGTAACAATTGTGTTTTCTTTGTATGTCAAAGCTACCTGTCCTGCAATTGTTTATTATTTCCCACATTAATAACAATATGTATTAATAATTATTTACAGATTGATGGTGAAACAAATATTGCTACTAGCACATGCTCTTGCCCAGCAGGACTTGGAAACACATGTAAACACACAGCTGTTATTTGCGAAGAAATAACTAAGATTTCCCTTGCCAGCTTCTCCGCAACAATTACGCGCGTTTGATGACATATCGTGTCCTTTGCGACAAATACTCAAAGTAGAAAATAGAACTGAAGTAGAACGCGAGTGTAAAACCGTTATTGATTATTTGTTACAATCAGTGGAAAGTTCAGTGTTGTTAGTAGGATGTGGTAGTGTTACTTCACAATTTTTACAAAATCAATGTAACTGTTAATAGAAACAGGTTTCAGGCCGTTGCAGGAGAATGAACAAATATTTAACAAAATAACGTGTGTTAGTGATAGCAAAGCACTTCAGATATCTCTTACATGTAAGCAATCAGAATGTCCTGAATGGTTCAGTGAAAGACAGCCCCGTATTTCGGCGAGAAGAAAGGTTCACAAAATTAAAGTGAGGAAAGAAAATTTTGACACATTAGTGACTTCTCTTTTAACCGATTCGCATAAAATTTTAGTACGTGTTTCCGCAAAAAATGTTAAATATGTGAAAGATATGGAACCTGAGGCCATAAAAAATTATTAACTAACATACCATACTAAAGTTGTACGCTGTAGTTTAATAGTTCATAAAATTCAGCTATGGCTCTGTGGAAGTCCAGATGCCAGTGTTGTTAAGGAAGGAAAAGCTGAAAGGATTTTGGAAGTGAAGTGTCTTAATTAATGTAAGGATAAATTCATAGTGAATGAACGAGGAAATGTTTATGTTAAATATTTATTTCTTGACGACAGAAAAAAATGTTAAGTTGAAAATAAGTCGCATGTACTAAGTGCCAGACCTTAATGTATGCAACAGGTATTAATATATGCGACATAAACGTTTACAGTAAAACACAACAGGTATGCATAACGCTGGAAAAGGACACAGAGTATCTTAAAATTTGCATCAACAGAGTAGGAGATTTTATTTTTCTTGCTATTTACCAAAACTTGTTTCAACTCATGCCAAAGAATATATGTAATAAACATAAAAAAAGTTTACTGATTGTAACTTGAATCTTGAATATCACATGACTTTCTCAGTTATGATGTTGTCCTCATATCTAAAGTTGTATACGTATGTATATTACTGTAAAGTTTACAGCAATGTATAAATTAAATGTCAGTAAATGTCGTGATAGTGTATTGTAAAAAAAAACTATAATTTTCCTTCTCGAACTGTGGGAGACTGCGAATTGACTAAAACGAAACACATGTAAACAATATCATCAATAGATGGAAGCAGTTCTAGTGACTGCTACCCTAAAATATTGTTTTAATTCGCTGAATGCACCTTTCTACGTGAATTCGAACACTGGCAATGCTGTATGTTGTTTCCACATCTTCTGCAGTCAAGTAGCCATCATGCAGATATGGTGGAGTAACAACGACACCTTTGTCGGAAAGGCTAGTTTTTATTCCTGGAAAACTTTTATCAGCCATTACCACGTCGCCACTTTCCAGTAGAGTCAGCAAACCACAATCACTTGTGATAAATTTGTCACTTGATCTGCCACCGAAGCATTTTGATTTGAAATCACCATTCCTTTTGGAGGAATTTTTTGTGTAAGTACCCTTGTAATTAGGGTAAAGAAACACTCTTTGATCGATGTTAGGCAGCTGTTCAACTTTCACTTCTCTACAGTCAATTATCACTCCGCATTTCGGGAACTTATTTTAAAATGTAACAAACATTGTTTCATCAACAAATTCCCTGCTAGACCAAAACACAAAGTTTGACATAGTCGATGCCAGCACCATTTAAGTTGTGGTAAATTTACGTGATACTGTTGTACGGTGAACCCCAAACATTTCTCATAACAGAATATGATAATCCTGTTTCCGTTTTTACTAAATATATTAACAAGTGATTTTTTTAAATCCTACCGTAAGAAGGTGTTTCAGTTGGTATAAATGATAACAACAGATTAAAAATTGCAAATGTCAGTGCCGCTAAGTCTTTCAGCTCAGTCTCATATGATATTGAAGAATATCCTCAGAAACCTGGAATTTTGTTCAAAACGTCACTTGTTCCCGTGTTTTTGTCATGACATTTAAGAAGAGATGTCACTTCTTCATGCCGCGGAATAGAGGCTTGAGTGGACAGTTCGCACCCAATAATTGTGCAACAAAAACAAAGTTCCAGGCGATAGTTTCAATTAGGCCTACGTCTGTCTGAATGGCAACTTCATGTTTATTAACAACATTTTCTAAACATGCATCCTCTGCAATACTTACGTTTCTACTCTTTCTTCTTTTTGTGGCACGTTCATGCCTCTATAATTAATGAGATGAACCAGCCTTCTTTTTGCAATCTTCTGCAAATAAACTTGGGACTTAGGGTAGATTATGTGCGCGCCACTGTATTTTGTTTCCAATGAAATAGACGCTGAATACTCTTGATGATGGTGTTGGTTCCCAAGGTGTGCCATTGGTGCTCAAAAAAATCAGATATTCGTTAATATTAATAAACGAGTACATTATTTGCTAAGTAATTTACTATTTTTATGCAACGTTAACATTGTGTAGTTATGTAGACTACGATAAAAATTATCCACGTTTGTTTACACAATATTTTATGTAACTTTGTGCATTCTAATATGCTTGTTGCCTTACGTTCGTATTAAATAGTTTTATGAGCTATGCATTGTTACTTACTTTTGACTCTGCAATGCTTGGATCCACAACATACGTCGTTCTACATCTGTTTCCCGTGTTGGGAATGAGTAACGAGAAACGTTGGCTGTGGTGTTCCCGTAAGTGTTACTGCACCCAGCAACACAACAATTTACATTTCCTCTACTTTTTACATCTGTCTATGTTAAATTGTTGCTTCTTGATTGCTCAAGGCCCAGGCACAACTGCGCAGACGTGTATGTCAGAGCTGTCCGATCTCGTATTTCTGAGGTGTCCGATCACACTGTCTGACTGAGCTGTCCGATCACGCTGTCTGACTGAGCTGTCCGATCACACTGTCAGTCTGAGCTGTCCGATCACGCAGTATGACTGGGATGCCCGATCACGCTGTCTGACTGAGATGTCCGATCACAATGTCTGTCTGAGCTGTCCGATCACACTGTCTGACTGGGTTGTCCGATCACGCTGTCTGTCTGAGCAGTCCGACCACACTGTCTAACTGAGCAGTCCGATGACACTGTTTGACTGAGCTGTCCAATTACACTGTCTGACTGGGCTGTCCGATCACGCTGTCTGACTGAGCTGTCCGATCACTCTGTCTATCTAAGCTGACCGATCACACTATCTGACTGAGCTGTCCGATCACACTGTCTGTCCGAGCTGTCCGATCACGCTGTCTGACTGAGCTGTCCGATCACTCTGTCTATCTGAGCTGTCCGATCACACTGTCTGACTGAGCTGTCCGATCAGACTGTCTGTCTGAGCTGTCCGATCACGCTGTCTGACTGAGCTGTCCGATCATGCTGTCTGTCTGAGCTGTCCGATCATGCTGTCTGACTGAGCTGTCCGATCACACTGTCTGACTGAGCTGTCCGATCAGACTGTCTGACTGAGCTGTCTGATCACACTGTCTGACTGAGCTGTCCGATCATGCTGCCTGACTTAGCTGTCCGATCATGCTGTCTGTCTGAGCTGTCTGATCATGCTGTCTGACTGAACTGTACGATCACCTTGTCTGTCTGAGCTGTCCGATCATGCTGTTTAACTGAGCTGTCCGATCATACTGTCAGTCTGAGCTGTCCGATAACGATGTCTGTCTGAGCTGTCCGATCACACTGTCTGACTGAGCTGTCCGATCACGCTGTCTGACTGAGCTGTTCGATCACGCTGTCTGTCTGAGCTGTCCTATCACACTGTCTGACTGAGCTGTCCGATCACGCTGTCTTACTGAGCTGTCCGATCATGCTCTCTGACTGAGCTGTCCGTGCACACTGTCTGTCTGAGCTGTCCGATCCTGCTGTCAGTTTGAGCTGTTCGATCATGCTGTCTGACTGAGCTGTCTGTTCACACTGTCTGGCTGAGCTGTCCGTTCATGCTGTTTGACTGGGCTGTCCGATCACGCTAACTCACTAAGCTGTCCGATCACACTGTTTGTCGGAGCTGTCCTATAAAACTGTCTGTCAGAGCTGTCTGTTTACGCTGTATGACAAAGTTGTCCGATCAATCTGTCTGGCTGAGCTGTATGATCGCGCTTATGGTCTGAGCTGTCCGATCATGCTGTCTGTCTGAGCTGTCCGATCACGCTGTTTGAATAAGCTGTCTGATCATACTGTCAGTCTGAGCTGTCCGATCTCGCTGTCTGAATGAGCTGTCCGATAACGATGTCTGTCTGAGCTGTCCGACTACACTGTCTGAGCGAGCTGTCCGATTATGCTGTTTGACTGATCTGTCCGATCACGCTGTCTGACTGAGCTGTTCGATCACGCTGTCTGTCTGAGCTGTCCGATCATGCTGTCTGACTGAGCAGTCCGATCATGCTGTCTGACTGGGCTGTACGATCACGCTGTCTGAATGAGCTGTCCGATCACGCTGTCTTTCTAAAAAATCACAGCTGTGCTTCTTCGTTGCTGGAAAAAGGTATTTCGCAGTGTCCTCTTGGTTAGACATAGCGCACACGAAAACACTCAAATAATACTTGTTGGAAGTTGGTACGAACGAAATTTATAACGCCTATTACTGCTGACTTACATCGAAATCAAGTATCTATTCATACCTCTTTGACGTTTTCTTGTTGAATGAATCCGCGCTGGTGTTACTGCAACTGATGATTGGTTGCGATCAACAGAGCTGTCGTCATCTTCTACCAAGTTCCTTGTACACCTAGCCCTTGCCTTTTTGCTGGTGCATGTCATCATAATTTATTTTAATCTTGTTGGGTATTAAGTCGTACCTTCTTATCGTAGACACTTGAAAATCTCATTACGTCCTCCTCGGAGCATGGTAACTGTGTTTCTTGCCGCATGTGGAAGACTGCACAGTGTCTATAAGTAGAACAGTCAATGATTTGACAATATGGTTCGTGGCTTAGTGGTTCGCTTATATAAAGGCAGTGATAAGTACCATCGCATATTTTTGTAAAGCTCTGCAATAGAATGCGCGACCAGTAACAGTACGATACCCTACTTGAGCCTGGTGTCACAATGCCATAATGATTAGCTGGGTGAAAATATTCCATGTTGACAGTTCACAGCAAACTGAATAACGAATGATCAAGAAAATGCGCTTTATATTGTTGCTTGTAGACTACAGAGGGAAACAATATCGTCACCATCTTACCAGCAGGTGCTATGTGTAAATAAAAGACAGTTTGTGCCAATTCGATAGCTAGGAATTAGTTCTACGGACAAGAGCGTCTGTGGCTCCAGCGAGATGGCAGAAAAATAGCTATGGTTAGGATGCTCGCCTTCCCGTCAAGTTTATTCAGGTATTGTGGGGCCAGTCTTTAGATTTTCGTATGTGACGATCATGCTGGACAAAAAAAATTCTCACGTCATCGCCTACGAGGCTTCTAAAATATATATCTCTAGACATTTTGAAATTAATTCAGTGTATTATATCACCTTTCAGATGTACACTGTGGTGAAAAAAATCCAAGGTGTTGGATTATACCCCTCTTGCATACAGTAGTCTATGTCCCGGATATTTCTGAACAAATTCAGTCGATTATAAAACATTTCTTTTTTAAAAATATATGATGTTTCGATTTTTTTTCTCAAGTCGCAGTCTACGAGGCATGCGTCTTGGATCTGTCTATACATAAAATCGTACAGCGTTGTTTTATTCGATACATGTAAGTTATTTACTTACCCACTTTTCAAACTTTATACGCTTCAATTGCCCGCATTTGAGGTTTCGTAGAGCAGAAATAGTGACTTCTTCTAGACAGCTGATGACTAGGTGCTTATCATTGTGGATTTTGATGCTGGCTGCTCCTCAGCTTGAAGATTGTGCCCAAATGATTCAGTTGCCCGATTTGAGGATTAGTGCGTGCATTTATTTGAATCATATGAAAATTATTCAATTGCACGCTTTGAGGATTCATGCGTGCACTTATTTGCGGATTTTTGAATCACATAAAAATGATTCAATTGCTCGCTTTGAGGATTAGTGCGTGCAATTATTTGAATCATATGAAAATTATTCAATTGCCCGCTTTGAGGTTTCGATGGGTGCACTTTATTTGCGGATTTTTTGAATCACATAAAAATGATTCAATTGCCCACTTTGAGGTTTCGTAGGATAGAAATAGTTAATACTATATAATATATATAATCAATAAGACATAGATATGCTAAAAATGTAAATGAAAATAAATTAAATGTGAACATTTATCTGGTACAAATGTTACTTTTATATGTACACTATTTAACAGTGATCTCTCGTCAATGTACTCGTAGCTCAGAGGGCTAGGACACATGTCTGCTAACACAAAGGTTGCAAGTTCAAAACCAACACACGGCAAAACTAAAATTTCTTAACTCATTACAAATAAAATCATAAGGTCTATTCTCCCAAATACAAACACAAGCAACCTCGACCTTACGTCAACAGCGATACTAGAGCACTCTAGCAGACAGCGATGTAGATGTTGGAAGTAACATGGTTGTGCTCACGTAATATGACGGATGCTGCCACCTAGCAGTCTATGATGGAAACAAACTGCGACACTAGCACCGCCAAGTAGCCAACGATGGAAACAAACATGACCTCTCCAGCAGACGACAAGGGAAATTTCGAGGGAAAAAATTCCCTCCTGCAGGGAAAAATTCCCTCAAACAAAATGATTGCTGGAAACAAGATGGAAGACTCGACAAGATGGACGATATGATGTGACATGACATATGGCATAAAACATTATGTAAGATATAACATAAGATATAACATATGGCATAAGACATAACATATGGCATAAGACATAACATATGGCATAAGACATAACATAAGACATAACATGGCATAACATAAGACATAAGTCATAACATTAGACATAACATATGGTATGAGATATAACATATGATATAAGACATAACATAGAACATAATGTGACATGACATAACATAATTTGACATGTGACGTAATCCAAGATGGCGGACTGATCCAAGATTGCGGACTGATCCAAGATGGCGGCGGATTGATACAAAATGGCGGCGGGTTGGTCCAAGATGGCGGCAACTGCTCCTCAGCCTGAAACCTGTGTTCTGGATGCCCCTATTCCCTACTACTTTACTGGTATTTTGTCTGCCAAAATTCCAGAGAATTAAGTGGTTTCAGTATTCCTAGCCTCGCACAGGGGACTACCCAGGAGCGCGCGTAAACGCGTAACAATGTCATATAGGTCTCGTCTGCAGAATAGAAACAGTAGATGACATTACTGAGATTACTGAATCAGTAAATTCAGCAGTATCGAAATACGGAAATTTAACCTAGGCTTAGGCTTACATTTATGAAATTATAATAGGCTAACCGCCAATAAATACAATTCAATGTATGTTTAGTGAGGTCATTAAACAACCAGGCAAATGTAATTATATTTAAAATTTAAATTACTTAGATTGGTGGTAACAAAATGGATGGCGACCAAGACTTTCGAGAAATACATCTGTGAAGGAAATATAGCGCGTGTATCCTGCAATGAATTATAATTTTTGGCCATTTTCTTTTTATGTTTGAAGTTATAATGACTGTGTTTCGCTTTATGCAAATTTATTCAATTTTTGTTATTTAAATTACTGTAGTATAGTTCAACCATGACGTAATTTTTTACCATCAAGGTTTAATTATAAAAAAATTACAAATATAGAGAGTTATCATTAACAATATCTGGGTTGAAGTGTATGACAAACTCCACAATTTGCAAGGACATTGCCATACACTAAGATTAAACATCATTTGAGTTGGTTCAGTGCAGTAATATAGTCATTATTATTTCGTACGTGTTTTCATTTGAATGATCTGAAAGACTAAAAGAAAACTTACGGAAACATAAATTATCGTTAATTTTATTCAAAGAAACGGCATTTAACCAAAGAAGCACTACCATTTGTAGTCGCAAATTCTACGTTGAAGCATTTGACTGAAACAACAAGTAAAATCACGAAAACTCAATCTGAAGCACGATACAACGCAAAGTTTTTTTTAGGAGAAATATAACGTTCTAGTGCATTACGGGTCATTACGTGAAATAAATTTACTATCGCCTGAATGTTTTTTTTTTTTTTGTAAAAAGGATACATTGAAAACAGATTCCCTTGATGTTATAATCATTCCCTGAGCAATTAAGTCAGATATTAGAAGACAGTACCAGATGCAATAACTTACGACGTCTATATTCAACAAACTTTATATTTTAAAATAATACTTGTATTTGTATCGAAAGTGCGGGGTTTGTTCTTGAGCTGTTTTACAACCGAGGCGCCAAAGGTAGCCAGGAGGGGGGCCGGTATAGTTGTAAAGTGATAATGTTGTTGTTGGGTCCTTGACCACTATAATAGTGGCGGGGGAGGGACGGTAACAAAAAGGTTCTCAGCGGGGTGGTGTGGTAGGGCAACAACCCCGTGCAGGCGGTCAGCATTCATTACTCTTTTATTATAGCTCTGCTCGCAAGTTTTTGTGATTCCTTGTGAGTGAGATATTTTGGTCAGCACTTAACATTGAGGACTTCAGCGCTGGTGAGGGGTGACATGAGGTGAGTGTGGAGCAGCACCGGAATGAAAATGTGTGTGTGCATGGAGGGAGGGGGGGGGAGGGATGAGAAGTTCTCCGAGAAAACTTACCGTCCAGCGGCATCGTCCGGCACGATTCCAGTTACGCGAAAATCCGGAGACCGACCCCCTCGGTAATCGAACCCGGATCACCTTTTGTATGAGAGAATGGTCTGACTATTCAGCCATCGCGGCCCCTGGTTCCTTGTGTAATATCACTTGGTTTCGAGGGTTTTATTTGCTTTGAATATTGAGTTTCTTTTATTCGCTTATTCAGTAAGTTAATTCATTGTTTTGCTGCAATGAATTATTTACTTAGTTTAGTTTCTGAAATTACATTAACAAGCTGTCAAAAAGTAAACTCGTTGGTGGAGTAGACTATATCAGTACTGACTAAGATTTCTGAGTTAGTAGATTGTGCAATGTCCACGAGGATCATTTCTCGCACCGGTGATGCCATTAGGTGGGAGCGGTCAGTATCCACCATTTTGTAATAATAGCGCTCTAACTTTTAAATTAGCTTGTTATTTTTCTTGTAGGTTTTAGGCATCGACAAGGCACATGGCATAGCTCCGTCCCTAATACACAGTTGGTATTGCTTGACTACTAGTGCTTATATTATAGTTGTAACCATCCACTGAAAAAAAACCTGTTTCCTTTCTCCAGTAGGTTACTAGTCGAAAATTAAGAAATTTAGTGGAGATGTAACAACTTGTTAATTATTACGAAAGTAATTTCTGAGCCTTAACAGGCGGATAATTCAGATAAATCTCACGGAAAATGAGGAATTCTACGGTGACGGGTACCGATCGCTCTTAACACACAGGTAGGGACGGACAGTTAGGGCCCTGATCTTTCATTTATTTCAAATAATTGCAAATAACTCAAATATTTTTTAACCATGGCTATAAAAAATTTGAATCAGTGTCCAGTCACACGATACACAGTTTTGCCAGAGCGTTTTTTTACAATAATGTACAGTTTGCTAGCAATGAATTTTTTTGCTTCATTTTGGCTTATTTTGACAACAAAATATGTGATACTTCAGGGGCAAGAAAAATAATCCGTTCGGTGTATTGCAGCAGAAAAATTTCTATATATTATCTAATATATAAGTGTTGATACTGTAAGAATAAATTTTTGATATACATGTTAATTTACATTAAAAAATATTTTTTTAACTACTGCAAAACTAAAGAGCGAGTTCTAAATGGTAATGCATAAGGAGAAATAATACATCAGTGTTATCTAATACAATTTATATTGCTTTAGGGACCTCTTTTGAATCTGGTATCATTGTGTCGGCTTCTTCATCTTTCGAGTACATATACTCCATATTGTGGATGACACCGACAACTGATAATTGAAAAGGTATGTTGTATAAACTAGTGATGAAAATGTATTTATTTCACGTTTGTGGACTGCTTTGCTACTATTGAGATCGTCACAAATGGGTATTATCAACTGAATTTTGTTTTTAGTAACTATCAATACAACTTTGGATGGTGAGGGAAATTGGTGGATGTACTGTGAGTTTAAACGTTCGACTAGCAGGTAAAGATCTTGTTCCTCTGGTTGTGTATTTTGTACAGTAGTCACAGTACCGATACCGACACAGCTTAGTTACACCTCACTACTCTCCAGCTCGCATTAAGTATGTGCTGGAGATGGGAGAAAAGTTTGATGACTGTCGTTTTCTTTGGATAGAGAACAGTAAATGAAGCCATACCGTCAATGATTAATTATATCCCGTGTGGATACTGTTCTAGTAGACACACTTGCATTATATTCTGTGCACTTATTTTGCTGTAGATCTTCGCGTTTCTGCTTCCTTCGTAAACACTTATGTTGGGAAAAGTGAAAACTCTTTATCAAGTGCTCGGAGGATATTTAAA
The DNA here is from genome assembly GCA_003012365.1 of Medauroidea extradentata. NCBI lineage: Eukaryota > Metazoa > Arthropoda > Insecta > Phasmatodea > Phasmatidae > Medauroidea > Medauroidea extradentata. The sequence goes on from PNEQ01092375.1 coordinate 17,485, forward strand.
CTACACTGTAAAGCAAAACGATGCAATGGAGCTTCAAGAATGTTGGTATGGTAAAATTGTTTCCCGTACATCAAATGTAGTGTTTCCGTTCATTTTTAGTAAGCAGTCAACTGTACACTAATGTTACCAGACGTGTATAGTAACATGGCTGATTATTTGCTCTATCTACAACCTGAAGCATGGTAAGTGTGCCGTACTGTGTATGGCTTGAAAACTTCCAAAACTATTTGGCAAGTTTTTACAGTGTACGAAAACTCACCTGGATCCCAATATGTGTAAATACGCTATGTTAGGGTCAAGGGTTCCCGTTGCATTTTACATGCTCATTTTTGTGATGATCATGTGGAAATCTTCAGGCCAAATTTTTCCGAATTTATCAAAAAATTCCAAGTAGTTGTCTACATTCACCTCTGTTCGGGCAACTTTTCTACTTACAAAGCATGTTGGGTGAAATTAAGAGGGTCGATGTTCCGTTCTAGTTTCTGTCAAATTCTTTCTCAAACAGCTTTATCACTCAAAAATTTAAATATTCTCCTACTTTATGAGACGCCTAAATTATGTCCTTAGTAACTTCAGACATATGTACCTAGGCATTTTCTAACTAACATGACATATGACTAGGAGTCCATATTCTCAGTATTTAGGTTTTCTGGAAATTCCAATGATATTTGCTTAACTATGACCATACTTCATTAAAGTAGACCTGATGTACATGTTACTCCAAATTCTAGCACATACACTTGGGTAGTGTATCATTATGTGCTGACTTTCATAATGTATTAAAAAAATAACAATAATCCGGATTAACGGTGAGATAGAACCAACGCACATAACAAGATTTCAGTTTACTGACTACTCTAGCTCAGTTACTTCGGCCACTGTGCCTATCATTTATTCCTTTGTGATGAAGTAATTACATGTAACTCGTAGCTGTTTCAGTGATAAATATATTTATACGAATTTCTGTGGCCACAGAAGGCGTGCGGTCGACTATGCTATGCGAGGTCGGATCTACAAATTCGCGTGAAAGTTTTTAGCATTTAACTTCTTGTGTTAATCTTCCGTGTAAACTGTCCAGATAAAATGGTTTGATTCAAATGTAAAACGGCGAAATCGACAGATTACGTTTCTTTAACAGAATAAGTGTTCGTTTTAGAATTATAGCTTGTCATGTCTATACTTACATATATTAACAATATTAAAAACGGTTATGGGATTGCTTCTACTGTACGCCTACTAATTCAGTTTCGACTATGAAAGGTTACTGAAGCTCAACGATAATATCCACCGTTGAATCTGTGGAGTCACTAGAGTACTATAAATGAACACATCATATTATTATATTTATCCATGGAGGATTTGTTTAATTTTCAAGAGACAGAAGAATTATTTTTATGTTTGGTCAATCTAATGTAAACATGAATATAATTTGCAAATATATTTAATACTCGAATAACGTACATTTTATTTGTGTAAACCACAAATTGGTGACCCCGACGTGATTGAAGTACACAGTACAAAACTTGAAGAAATATTCACATTGAAAACTGTAAGTAACAACATTTATATT
>PNEQ01092376.1:0-13165 GCA_003012365.1 Medauroidea extradentata
GGGCAGTTCTGTAACTTGACGAAGAATTCCGTTTTTATATGTAATGAAGTTTCTGTGTATTTACGGGCAGTTCTGTAACTTTAACGAAGAATACCGTTTCTCTACATTATGAAGAGGTTTTAAATTTACGAAGATCCACGGAGAAACTTTTACCGTTACTTTTCGTAAATTTACGGACAAATTTTCTAACAGTGCAGTCGCCTTAAAGGGTAGAGTTAATATTAAATAATTACCTTCATTTTTCAGTTTTCGAGCCATAACATTTATTCAAGTTGTATTATCAAAATGCCCTCTTTGAAAAGACAGACGATATATTCTTGATAACTTGATTGACTAAAATAATAACGGAACATTCTATTAATTTGTCCATTATAAGATGAACATAACACTATTACGATATCCAAAATTCAAAACACATATGTCTTCCATGCCTCAACATTGCCACATCTACCAAATATAATTTAAAACAGGAGTTATTGCAGGGAATCGATAAATACAATTAAGCATCTAACACTTCCCCTTAAGACTTCGCCTACTAATAATTTTAATTGTGTAACCGCTTTAAAAAAAGGCCGAACTTATTTCACTCAGCGTATAAAAATCGGTCTCTAGCCAACTTCACGAAGACAGGCACGTTGTAAAAGTGGGTCGGCAGATGGAGCAGATGGTACTCGGCCGAGCCTGAGGCTACAAGACAGCCAGCCGCGCACCGAGAGGAAATTACAGGACGAGATTTTCTATTAGACGAGCGGCAAGGGCAGGGGTGGTAAGACGGCGAAGTGTGATTTATGAGACGATATTCTCGAGGGCACTTCAAGCACCTGGTATGAAATCTGGGAGCTAGATAATTATTATTATTATTTACAGCTTGCCACGGCAATTTCGAAGTATAAAGAATCGCATCAGAATAATCACATACAAAAAAAAATAAGTACGACATTTGCAATCCGAAGAAGGTTAGAGGACTTGTCTACCACCACGTCGATGCTTGTTTGACTACCGGCCGGTAATTTCAACTTTACTGTATGGGAAACGTGGCGGGCGTTGCAACTGACCAACGAGTTCTCACTGACAGTTTGCTATTCGCTGTTATTCACAAACACCCCTGCCGATAGATAAAAGAAATGGGATATTTTCGAATGCTTTTCATTTAGTTAATATCATTGTGAGCATTATTTCTGAAAACTACTGTAGTTTAGCAGAGGCAGAATAACTAAGGTAAAAAAAAAACAGATTGAAGATATGCACTTTTTAGGCTCAGAAACGACAGAGACGTAATGACGACCTTGAAGCGCGCATCAAATACCGCGTCGCCTCAACGAGCCAAGCGCTGAATTAGCATGCAAGGTTCCCGTCGAAACCGTTTTTGTTACCAGATATTAAGCGGTGACCGTATAATTTTACTGGCGGAAAGTCTGCAACTAAGTTCGGTATAGGTCGCAATCTGAGTTTCACATACACCAGGTTAGTAATTTTTTTTTTTTTTTTTTTAGTACGGCAGTTAGAAAAGGCCGCTTTAACCATATTGGAGGGCTTAGAAGTTCGTAACGATCATAGTGTCTTGACAATGAAGTTCCGACATTCTCTGAAGTGCGTTTTCTTGTCGTACGTTGGTACAATGGGTATTTGTGGAATTGTTTCGTAGAAAAAATACCTGTTTACGAACGCACATTAAGGGCGCGGTCTACCGCAATTTTCATCACCATATTTTTTATCTGTACCAGATATTTTTTTTCTTATTTTAGACAGAAAATGTGACTAAAATTGGCTCTTATGAAATTTTTTTATCTCTCATAGTTTTCGCGTAATGGCTTGTTAAAGTCATATTTTGCATGTTTCCGTTTTAACTACACTAAAACCAACTGATATACGGAACTAAAAAAAAATTAAAAAATCACAGTGGATAAAAACATTGCAGGCTACAATGACATGCTCATAAAATTAAAAAATAACAATTATTTGAATTTAAAAAAAATGCTGTAACTGAAAATAAAAATTAAAAATATTAAATATTGTTTTAAAATACAAATAGTTTTTATTCTTTAATTCTATGAGCATGGCATTGTAGCCTGTAATGCCTTTATTCACTGTGATTTTTTTTTTGAATTTGGTATATTAGTTGGTTTTAGTGTAGTCGTTAAAACGGAAACATTAAAATATGACTTTAACAAGCCACTACGCGAAAACTATGAGAGATAAAAAAATTTCATAAGAGCCAAATTTTGTCACATTTTGTGTCTAAAATAAGAAAAAATATCTGGTACAAACAAAAAATAAAATAATGGTGATGAAAATTGCTGTAGGTAGCCGCCTGCCAGAGTCGCTGAGCGGTGTGCAGAGCTTCGGGTGTTACAAGATTATTCGAAAATTGCTCAACGCGAACAAGTGATGTCTACTCAGGAATATTATTTAAAGAACGTCACACGTGTGTATAATACACATTTCAGGTTTACTACTACTCATTAAAGCATGTTTTATTGCAGCCGAAAATGGGGAAATTTGATGTTTTTGCGGGTATCAAAATATTGACAGTAAAAACGTGTAGAGACGTGTACTATAACATCTATCTTTGATATTACGCCATAAAATTGAGGGTGACCACTGAATGTCTCATAAAGGAGAGTTTTCGCCGAGAATAATGCACGCCAGTTCAGCCACTTGCGTCTAGAGACTAGGTAAGGTGTGATGAGCATGCTGTGTCGTCCTTACATATTACAAACTTCTAGGCCTCGAACGCCCAACATACTTACATCCAGGCGGCAACCTTAAGAACCCTCCCTACTTTGATTGCAGTCACAGAGTTCAAATGGGTAAACATTGTTAATGAAATTACTTCTGCATGGGTCAGTACAAAAAATAACTCTTAAATCTTAGTATAATCGGCAAAATAATATCTCAGTAAAGGATTTGTGTGGGGGAGGGGTTGGTTTGTCAAACAATCTGGGTTGTCAATCAAAGAAAAATATATATAAACAGAAAAGTTTTTTTTACATACGATATAACAGGCCAATGTTGCCGTATTGCATAAAAACCCACAATCCAACAAAAAAAAGCCAGAATGGAATTCCTTTGTACTTTTTAAAAATATCCGAAAATGACGAAAATTTACCTCGTTTGTGGCAATTTTTAAAAAAGACAAAATGTATTTGTTTTGTGTTTTTCAATCATTTAGCATAGTGCCCATTATATCTAATTTCAGTGTAAATTATTTCATTCGAGTAAGTTACTTAGTTTTTGTTAAACCTATGTTCCTGTAACTTGCAAATTCTAACTTTGACTTGCCGCCATGGGAAAACTATGAGAGCTAAAAAATTACTACAAGTGGAAAATGTAGTCACAAGTAACGTCTATAAAACTAACACTATGCTAAGCAAATATAAAATTCGGAATTCTTGCCACGTGAACAACCTTAAGCGTTCTCTCTCTTTCGTGCCGCGGCTCTCACAGCTGACCAGCTTCGTGACCTACCCGGCTGACTCCATCCTCTACTACTTCAATTCTTTCTCCTCCCCACCCACGAACAATTCTCCTGCACACCCCTCACACCTCCGGGCATTCCATCATCCCCAGAACTCATTCTACAACACGTCTTGAGCCCTCCCACATTCATAGCGCTCGTGTGGTGTTGTAAGGGAGGGGTAGGAGGTGGTTACCGGGGGTGCCATAAGGGCGACGCTGTAACAAATACGTCGGGCGGTGAGACGGGGGCACTTTCATAACTCCCCCCCCCCAAATCGTCGTTTTTCCCTCGCTCTAATACACCCGGAGGCCGTTCTTTCCCTCCTCCTGACGTCGATCCCCGAGTAGCGCAAGGCAATTCCGGCCAGATGTCGGCCAGAAGTCTAGGCCTGCAGCCTCTCCATTGATTTCCTCAGTGGACCGAACTTTCCCTTACTAGTGTATGTGTGCGTTCCTGTTGCCGTCCTCAACCCCCCCCCCCCCACAAACCTAACACACCCCCGAGGTCGGCATCAATAATGCACGGTGTGTGATGTAGGAGGGGGGAGTCGCCGGGGGACCGCGTCCCTGGCGGACGCCACACGGGACTCCGCCCCCGAAGGACGACTCGACGACGACAATCAACAACACGCTGAAATATGTAGACGCCGCTATGCCTGGATATCGGCTTCGCCCACCAGCACACCGTTGTAAGAGCGCGCAGAGTGATCCGACATGCAAGGATTCTCGCACCAATTACAAGATTGTTTTTAAACTAATAATTTGAAGAGGGGGTAGTGTGTTTAACGTCTCGTCAACTGTAAGGCCATTAGAGACGGCCACACAAAACTTCACACAAGGACAGAGGACTCCAACCTAGGCCTTACCTGTAAATACAACACGCTTATTAGAAACGTGTTTTCGGGACACTGCATTTTCAGACTCCTGTATCTTGTTGGTCGGCGGGTTTTCTCGGGGATTTCCCGTTTCCCCCGCCCGTTCATTCCGGCGCTGCTCCATTCTCACCTCATTTCACCCCTCACCAGCGCTAAAGACCTCGATGTTAAGCGCTGAACAAAATGTCTCACTCACTGCTGTATCTGGAAAAATACCAACTCGGTTCGTGAAACAGAAACAGAGGAGGATTCATTTTACTACACGCAATAATTTCGGGAAAATAAAATTACAGAATCATTGCTTAAAATCACACGTAAAAAAAAAAACATAAAACTGCGCACCAATTTAGTGTTCTATGCAAAAAAAAAAACCGGTGTTATTTACGACGCCCGTACAATAACGCTTACATAGTTATTTTTTTTTTTTAATTTTACTGCCTCCAGCGGGTTAAAAGGACGATTGTAATAAAGGCACGTTGTATTGAATTCAGGCACAGCTATACGGTTGGTAGCGTCGGATCTTGGTACTTCTGTATGGTCCATTAAACAAACATGTGTACTTTGACAGCTTGTGATCACTTCAGAAATTAAAACATACAGACAGCCTATTACATTCATGAAACTAAAAGTAAATTTACTGCAATTGCAATACTGCGACTTGTCGACAACGAGATCATTGGGGACGGTTACCTAGGCTTACAACTCTACACACGGATAAAAACTACGAGATGAATCGACCATGATCTGTATTAAGGATCCACCCCATCATTCGCTGGGTGTGATTTCGGTAAACTATGGGAAATCTAAATCAAAATGACGTACTCCGGGAATCGAACTCAGGACTTCCGGAACGCATCTCTAACATGTTGACTGTTGCATAACCTCGCTCGGTGCATGTTTAGTTTAGTTCATTGCAACCTTTGGATCTATTTGTGAACATTTTTGCACAAAGATATCCGACAAGTAATGCTGACAATGTGCAATAAAATGAATAAATGACACAAGATATATATTTAAAAGCAGACATGCATGTGAACGCGAAAGTAAAACTATTTTTTGGGAACACATAAAACAAATGTACCAAAGTATGAAGCTCAAAAGCCAAGAGAGCAATGTCAGCTTAAAGTCGTAAAAGAGCACGTGTTCCGAGAAACACACAATAGCGGCGACGTACGGCGTCTTAAACTTCGCTCCAGTTGGCAGCGTTGTGTTCGCGTGTCCGACACGGGTCCGACACGCGGTCTGGGATTACACGAACATGTCTGGAGGAGGACGTAACAAGAAGGTGTGGGTTAGGGGGAAAGGAGGAAGGAGAGTGACGTGTAACAGCGTACTGCAACACTGGACACCACGAGTAACGGCGTCGCCTAATGGACAACGTGAAACGTCGGACATACGGGAAGAGAGGGGATGTGAGCAAGACGATTTACGTTCACCGGCTGTTGTCTGGAGTATATACAGGAGCGTGGGTCGTTAACCTGAATCCCTAGAAACATACGGCTTTAATCAGTAGGGACACTGATTTATCACAGGGTTAGTAGTCAGATTGTTAGGTTTCAATGTGACATCCACTCGGTGACAGAACCTTATGCTTCAACACTAGACAAAATATTGGACAATGTTTAGAGATACGTCAATTTCGCAAATACATTCCAGGTCAGGTTGAACGCCAAAATTTATACTTCAGAATCACGTGTGTGATTAGCTGGCGGCTGTCACGAAACACATTTGACTTCTGCAAGCCAGTAGTAAATAAGAAAATGATTCATACAGTTATCGCTTAAGCCAATGAATAATGGATTGTATCCAGAGCGTGTACAGATGAATCCGCGAAATTGACGTACCTCTAACAATGTTACATCCACCCAATTATATTATACGACATGTAAGCTACAACGCTTTATAAACGGCAAGCCGCAGAATTGAGGATGTACAGAAGAATGCTGAAGATCTCATAGATCACAGTAACATCTATAATGAAAAGTTTCTAGAAGTGGCCAAAGTGTAAAGAATGCTGATTGACTGGGTCAAAACAAGGGAGATTAAATACTTCGGATATGTTAACAGAGGACAGAAGTACGAGATTCTATAACTCATCGTCCAAAGGAAAATTGAGTGGAAAATGAGCGTAGGAAGACAAACAGAGGAGTGATGTGAAGAGAGTTTTGTCAGCACTTAACTTCTAGGTCTTCAGCGTTGGTGAGGGGTGAGGATGTGAGCATGGAGCAGTGCCGGGATGAAAGGGCGGGAGAAACGGGAGATCGCCAAGAAAACCCGCTAACCAGCAGCATCGTCCGGTACGATTCCCACATGCGAGAATCCTGGGACCGACCCCGCCGGGAATCTAACTCTGATCGCCTTGATGGGAGGCGAGTGCCCTAGCCACTGTGTCAGGTCCAGGTCAGGCGAATGAAGAAGAGACTGGATTTACAACACCGAGGATTGGCCCGGGATCACCTCGGTTAAGAATTTCATTCACAGTGCACGGCAACGTATATTGTAATCGCCTGCGTTCCTGTAGAGTATGGCACTCCAAAGAAATTATCTGAGCATCGTCTTTCGTTACATAGCTGATTGAAACAGGCGTAACAACATACAAGAATGCAAACTTGGACCAACCCACTGTCCCAACATAAATATGGAAAAAACGTAATTTTTGTTATCTGCTTTTTTGCAGTAAAGATCGAATTTTGAAGCCCGGATTTCCTTATACTTTTAGCAAACTCGTTTGTTTCCCAACACTTATTAATATTAACACACCAGTTCGAGTAAAAAACTAAATCTTACTGTACTCAGAAATTACCGTAGTAGGCATTTCTCTTGGCCAGACGGTTTTTAAAAGTACTCACTTTACCGTGACCCGAATACACAGTGTGAATTAAGACAGCGTGTGTTCATTTTGCCACGTGATAGCCTATCAAAAAGTAAGTCGAAAATATGTTTTCAATTTCTCCGTAAAGTGAATTATAGTGAGATTAACGCTGCCCTGAAAATCGACTAACACTTTTCAGAGTGTGGTTTAATGCCAAGTAGTAGTATATATTGAAGTAAACTTTGAGGGTGTCATTATACCCATGAATATTTACAGGAAAATGTAATATATAACTTAATTTTTCATAAGTATCATTAGGGATAGTAATTTATTGTGGGGAAAGTTCACTGTTTGGTAGGCTTCAAAGTAAAATGTATTCACCCTTAATGCTCTCAGTTCGTCAGAGGTGAGCGCGAGATGATTTTTGGAGAATACGCTGGCAGAAAAGAACATCGCGATATGCCACCACAATTAATGACAGCTTATCAAAAATGAAGTCGAAAATCTGTTTTCATTTTTTTTTTCAGTGAAGTGCATTATTGTGGGGGTACTATTTCCCTGAAAATATACTGTTAAACTACAAAGTCTTTCAATATTTTGACATAACTAAGTGTGCAGTTTAGTATCAAGTGGTATTTAATATTAAAAATAATTATTTTAAAATCTATATTCCGGGTAGCATTAACCCCACCGTATTATTTACGAAAAAAAATTAAGACTTTTTGACTTGCATAAGGGTTCATCGCGCAAAATTAAGGTTCCAATCGACTTGCGCTTGGAACGCACTGCATAGAGTTGTTGTAATTAATTATTTAAAATAAACATCTTAACGCATATTACGTTTGTACATGTACGAAAAGAAAACACATTTAAAAATAGTTTTCATCAGTTTAAAAATTAGGATCACTTAAAGGAAACAAGATTTTCAGGCACTCAAAACTGCTAAAAAACGGAATTCCTTGGACTGCTGTATATAGGAACATTCCACCCGGAAAAAATATTTTGTGGCTTTTTACCTTGCAAACTTTATTTTGTGGTCACCACAAAATCATTTAGTTGACACCATTAAAATATGGTGGCCACCACAAAATTGTGCGGTTACTAAAAAAATGTTTCTTTCAAAGAAACCAGATCCGAAAAACACGTAGATAGAAACGAGCGTTGGAATCGGAACCACAAGTTTCGAAAATACAATGTTATGGTTACCACTTAAACCCATAGGTAAATTAATTTAAGTAAAGCTCAGCGAGCTAGTTGCTTGGTTTGCGCGTAAAAGATGATACGACACTACTTACATTTTGAGGACCACGTACACAAACTCAGCCACCTAGGTAAGTACCTTAAGGTGGTCGTCTGTCCTGGCCACCGAGCGGTTTGCAGAGTTTCGGCCGTTAACAGGCCGTTACAGGAGTGATGGCCTGCTTAAGACTAGCATTCAAATTACGTACATGTGTATATACTCATTTTAAGTTAGTCATTACTCATTAAAGCATATTTTCTAGCGGCCGAAAATGGTTGTTTTTGCGAGTTTTTTTAGGTGTATAAATGTTGGCGCAGAATCTTTTAAAAAGGTACAGACGTGTACAATACATCTTTGACAGGGTCATCGGGCTGGCGTGTTGTCGACAAGACTACACCGCAGTTCAGTGACTTGCGCCTATAGGGGCTACGGAGGGACCCGATGTGTGTATTGTCTCGTCCTTACAGCCTCCGCACTCCTAGGCAGCGTCATGGCGAGGAGCGACACGGAAGAAGGACGGTGGTTGCAGATGTTGAAGGAGTCGGCGCGCTGGTTAGAGGAGGGACTATGGGGTCGGGGAAGAAGGCGCGAGAGTCGTAAACGATGATCTGTGGGTCCTGAGAAGGCGCCCGGCGAACACGCCAATTACCCCGGGGGCCGTTACTCACACGTGCCCGCACCGGTCGTGACCTCGTTTCTCACGGCTTCCAACAACCACCCCCTCCTAGGAGCGCCAACTGCCACAATCCGCAGCTACTCCTTGCTTGTCCCCGCAAAACAGAGCCAACCATCTGGGCCGGCTGACGTGTGGAGCGATCTTGAACGCTCAACCTGCTTCTTGCTCGACTGTATTTGTTATCGGGGCCATTCAGACCCACTCCTCTTCTCCAAGACTATTGTCAAATACTACCCGCATCGCAGGAGCATTGTACATATTGACTTCCTCCCCAGAGGCTGCCGAAAGGTGAGCAGAGCTTCAGCAGACCCAACAACCGTGAGTAATTATTCATACGTAACCCATAATTTTTCGGGAATTGATTTTGGCACCACTTGGTGCAATGTCTTGTGAGAACATCTGCTTCTCTGCTTAGTGATTATCAGCAGCAGCGTTTTTTTTGTATGAAGGCGTCACTTAGGCCTATTTGACAATGCCGATAAGAAGTAGGTTACAGCGACACAATACGTCAGAGATTAAAGGTCAAAACCCCAAGACGAAGAGTTAAGAACATACAATTAGTGACGAAGCATAGATACAGGTGTGCAATTAAGGCACTGACACAAAATGTTGGCAAAAAACTTGTTGCAAAAATGAGGGGTCACTAATTACTATAAATCTGGTTTCAGTAACAAAAAAAAAAGTTATAAACATTTACAATCATCATACAACATGTGACCAAAACTTTCATTTTCAGCGCATTCTCCAAGACCTGCTGAATTTAATTAAAAAATGTAAGTCACTCATAGAGAATGTCTTAATAGTTTTCTTAAGGACGTTAGACCCGTAAAAATTCAAAATTTTGTATTTGTGCCAAACACTGTTCATTTTTTACACATCAGATAACATGTCATTTCCCCGAATAAAAAAAAATTAGGGCCCATAGTTTTAACATAATCACCTATCAAAGTCACAAAATGGCAGTTGCGGTGTAGCCAAAATAATAAAAAATAATTAACATGCAGAATCAAGATAATTCATATCTTTACTTAATGATGTGAACTACTTCAAGACACGTTTGTAAACACAAAGCTATATATATTTGTATTTTTAAAAAATTGATGAAAATGAGTAAATTTTTGCATAACTTTGACTTTCGGTTACTACTGAAATATTCTAAACTAACTTTTGTCAAACATGTCATGAAATGCATTGATACACTGACTTTCAGTTCCCGTAATTTTGAATTCATTAGTTAATTAGTTTTTTTGATTTTGGCTGCACCGTAATGGCCATTTCGTGACTTTGATGAGTGATTTTGCCAAAACTATGGGGCATAATTTTTTTTTTATTTGGGGAAACGACGTGTTATCTGACGTGCAAAAGTTGAACGGTGTTTGGCACGAATATAAAAAAATGAAATTTTACGGGTTCAACGCCCTTAAGATCATAATTGCTTAGCAGCCATTACAGTTGTGGTCCGTGATATCGTAACTAGAGATAAATGTATTACTTATTGATTTCAGTCTCGTGAAATAAATTATTGATGACAGCCAGCGCGCTTAAGCCTAAAAACATATCTTACATACTGACGCAAGATTCGCACATAAAAAATTATATACATAAAATAAACGTAAGCTATGAAAGAAACTACCCCCTTATAATAGTTGGTCTTCTGCACAACCGACCTTAACGTTATATTTCCTAGTATGGTCCCATCTTGTCAGATTAACCCTAGATCTACCTGCTCCTGATCTCAACATAACGATATTCAGAAGCAGCTTTCCCTCGTCATGTCTTGGTGGTCGTGAGTGAGTGATCTGCTTACGAAAATCACTAAAAGAACAGCAAACGCGTGTATAGGTACTGTAAGCGGGGGTGATATATTACACGTGGGATGACTTTGGGACACTTCAATACTACTTGAATTTTCCATGCCAACTATGAGTAAATATTTCATTAATGTCATGTGAATATTTCTAATTCGGAATTCATCGCAAGTAAATATCTTTATTAAGGACTTACATGTTTGTGAAAAATAATTTTTGTAATGTCTAAAAGTCACCTCTGCTTACGGAAATCAATTCAGGTTCTCCATTAATATTTTAAGGATTATTTCGTCGTGGTCAAAAAATAGAAAATTGAAGTTTTTGGTTTTATTATGTAGTATGTTAAAAATTAAGTATTTACTATATTCAAAGGACGTAGTATGCAATAAAACACATCGCCTAAATACATACACATAACCCATTCCTTATTAGAAAAGCAACCCCCATAAATGATTTACAAGCACTAAAGGAAAGCATCATCACTTCCCACAAGCACATCTGAGACCAACAAGGAGTGTTTCAAGAATTGTGCGTTTCCCTACGACCGACGAAGGACACAAATATGCATTTCTATGAATATACATCATGTGGAGCATCTTTTGTAGTGATGGCGAATACTGAACTTGTTATCATTGCTATTACATGGTCTCTTGTACTTACGTTTGCCAAAATGTTTGTCTAGTTTACCTCCTTTCAAAATGTTGAATACTTTTTAACATCCCGTGCATGAACTGGTTCAGAATAAAAAAAACTTATGCATGTACCAGCAGCACATCATTTTCCGCCATGAAGTTTTATAATGATTTTGAAAATATTTTTATAGCAACGTAAATCAATTCGATGAATTTTTACATAGGTTTGTCACAAATATCATAATTTGGACAAAAAAAATTTTGATAGCAATAAACCTCATGGTTTATTTAGATTTTTGCACCCATATTATAACTAATTTTGTTATGAAAATAAGCCAAAACCAAGCTAAATTATGTTTTAGAAAACAACACGTAAATATTTTGCAAATCGCCTATGTAGAATTGTGTACCGTATGACTGGACTTAGTCTCGAATTTTTCCAAAGCATTCCGTTAAAAAAGTTAGTTTTATTTGCACCAAAGTGAAAAAAAAAACCTTAACGTGGCCTTACACAGTGTCAGAAAAACTATAACGTCACAGCTGAATGTGCCACAGCGGCGAGAACACAGTTCAGTGACGTGCGCCTAGAGGCTAGTACGTGGGTTTGTGCGTTCCTATGTCGCCCTTAGAGCTCCAGCGCTTCAAGGCTTGACTGCAGTGTCTACAATGTTTTTTTGTGGGATTTCAAGCGATTAAGTATGATGGAAGTCACGCAAATGATACTCTGTTATAATTATGATTTACGAGTAAGATTGGTATCTTTCTAGAAAAGAGAGAGTGCAAAACACAATTTAGCATTTTAAGGAGAGAGGGAGGGAGAGAGAGAGAAAGAGAGAAGAAAACTAATATGCGTACTGTGTTAAAAAATGTATGCATAGGTTCAAGTGTTTTTTCCTTAATAGTGTTGCGTGTTGGCCGGGCAGCAGGCACATTACATCATGCTGGGTGGTCAGCCCTGTGAGTCAACCAGTGATATCATGGGTTTTAACAACTATGTCGCAACTCCCGAGAGACGTCATTGTGATTCCCCGATGACGCCAGTGCGAATACGTGACTATCAACAGTCACGAGTGAGGTGGTGTCTATTTTTAGACCTCTGATCATCATATTGCATCACCGTTTGACGTCACTAAAGGGGCTGTATAAAAGCCTCGGTACTGCGCAACATGAGTCAGTCTAGTATTGCAGAGTCTTGTGCGGAGTCTGGAAGAGAGTCGGGAAGAATCTAGTATTGTGCGGTCTTGTGGAGTCGTGACGAGTCAGTGAGTCTGGAGTTCGAAGTCTGAAGAGGGGCAGCGCCCTTAGGGGCGGCGTTGCCACTGGGGCGGCGATGGACGTCGTTAGAAGTGACGGGCCGAGAGGAGACACTGGCGGCGGCACAGATATGAGGTTCCAGCGCCTTGGGGACGGAATCACGACGGCGCCGAGGCTGATGTAACATCGGCGGAGCTAACGAGGTGTAGCGACTCGAGGATGGCAACACGACGGCAGCGGTGGTCGGTGTCGAGGCTGAGTAACATCAGCGCCCTACAGAAGGGACACACAACACTCAGGTGTTGTGTCGGCGCGACTGAGCTGACGAAGTGTTGTGTCTCGAGGATGGCAACACGGCAGCGGTGGTTGGTGTCGAGGCTGTGTGACGCCAGCGGGCTGCAGGAAGGAC
>PNEQ01092377.1:0-13206 GCA_003012365.1 Medauroidea extradentata
TATATATATATATATATACAGTATATATATATATATATACAATATATATATATATAGTATATATATATACAGTATATATATATATACAGTATATATATATAGTATATATATATATATATATAGTATATATAAACACACACTCACTCTCTCTCTCTCACTCACTCACTCTTAGTAACCTCTTACAATTTTGAGATGATATTTTCAGCCAAATGAACATGACAATCTTACCTAGATGATAATGCACGTACAAACACAGACCAACATAATACCACATTAGAGACAAGATGGGAACGAGAGAGAGAACTGCAGAATGGATTCAAAATAAATTTGCTTACAAACAATGAAGAAAGTTGATCCTCTCATGGTAACAGAAGTTGAAAACTGTTGCACAGTTTATGAAACTGTGCAGAAGTTGAAAACTGTTGCACAGTTTATGAAACTGCAAATTAGTGTAATTAAATAAAGAATTACAACACAATTTCCATTCAACACCAAACACAGTGTTACAATGTACTGCAGCAAAACCATGTTATCCAATATAAATGCAAAGGGTAAGAAAGCCAATTTCGGTTGATAGATGGAAAAGTGTTTTTAAGTTAAGATTTATAACAACAAATGCACTTGAAATAAGGTTTGTGTTTCCACATCTTAAACAGGATAATTCCTCTTACAGTAAGGGGTCCGCAGTGGTCAAGGGGTCAGACATCTCGATTCCCAGCAGTGCCGGACCCCAGATTTTCGCATGTGGGTATTGAGCCGCACAATGCCGTTGGTCGACAGGTTTTCTCTGGGATCTCCCGTTTCTGGTGCCATTCCATACTCCTCATGTCACCCCTCACCAGTGCTCAAGACCTCGAAGTTAAGCGCTGACCAAAAATCTCTCACTCACTCACTTTTACAGTAAGGCCCCAGATTACATAAGGGTTATATTCTTCAGTACATTACGTAACTTGATTCTATTGTATGTACTGTTCTTGCATGCAACTTCAAAAAATATAACTTTTTTTTAAATGTAAAGTCTAAAAGCAACAAGTCTGTTCGCAGAACCTAAACGCAATAAATAAGCCATACATACAATAAAATGAATACTATAAACTCCCTTGTAACATTCACAATGTATCTCAAAACTATTAGCCTGTGAAACACAGGCTGCTCGTGACAGGGCAACAATCTGCGAGCAGGCCAAGCCAGCCAGTCGGGTGACGACAATGTTTGCATATGGCTTGTCCGCCGCAGAACTCGCACATGCACAGTACAGATGATGCCTATAGATGATTGACAAAGGCGTTCACATGCACTCACGTGTCTGCAGATTTGTCACTTTTGTGGAGGTAGTTAACAGTGCTTCCCATTAGATAATTCGAATGAGCGTGAAGTATATCACTGTGCCTGGACAACTGTGCCATTATCAAGATGTGATTTGGACCAAGTGTGAAACTTTGTACGGTAACTAAAAATGTATAAATGCTTGTATAATATATTTATTAACTAACCCATGCTTTAAGATTAAAGTTGTCTAGTTCTTCTGGATGGCCAGGTACATTACACAAGAGGAGCAGCACTTTAAATGAGATTTTATTTGCACAACAGAGCCTATCCACTGATTGGAAACAAAGTTGTTATTAAAACCCATCTTCAAACAGCGCACGCATCTGCCAGCCTTGGTGTTAGACTTCCAGATTGCAGGCAGCTTACTTGGGTCAAATTTGATAAACACAGGTTTAAGATAGTAAAGGCTATGGTTTTAGCTAATCATGCAATTAACAACATTTCTGTTAATTTACATATTTGTAGAAACCATAAATTTCTTCTTTTGAAAAAATTATCTATTATGACTTTCCTTGTCTTTTTCCCTGCTTTTCTAAGAAAATCATCATGCTTTTACTGTCAGGTTTGGGCATTTATGTTTCATAAACATTTTACTGATGAACAAACAATATCAGCAGAAACATTATTGTGGTATATCCTACACACACTTCAGTTTCACACCAGATAACAAATGACTATACTGTCTACAGTTACTGTATTCAACGAAACACAGAGAAGAAAGACAGGGAGAAAAAACAAGTGTCACACATTTGACGAGCAAGCTGTTTTCTTTTTTTGCCGCTACTTCATCCAGCACGTTATCACACTAGCATATTTCAGTTTAAAAATTATTCAACTACAAATTTACGTAAGTTGCACCTTATGTAAGTCAGCATCTACTTGTACATTACATAAAATATATAGCAATTCTTTTCAGCCCAAAGTAAACTTCCTTTTGAAATGTACAAAGATACTAAGCCTAGTACTTATTTTAATCAAATGCAAATATTCTTATATTGATATTCCAGATAGCTAAACACTACTTCAAAACACTTAACAGTAAAATTTCAATATAATGTAGTTAATCTTATACACTAGTTAATTGCACTACACATTTAAACCAAAATATTAACAGAACTGACAACTTTATTCATGTCCAAAATTAATCACACGCACACACACTGCAAAAATACAAAATGAGACTTCACTTAAATAGATTAAATTTTTTTTACAAAAGTTGTGTCATAAGACATATACTACATGGATGCTGTAACACAGCATTACAAAATATGCAAGAATTAACAAGGAACCATTCTAACACATGCTGAGTTGTATTTCACACTCAAAGTCCATTATATCTTCTTTAATGTTTTCCCAGCAGTCATTTATTGCCTCTGTAACTTTTCATGAAACTGTCTTTCCGTTCTTTCAACTGCTCAGTCGTCTCTTTGATAAGGGCATCCTTACGCTCTATCAAATTTTCTTTCTTTTCATCATACATTTCTTTCAGTTTTTCTCGTGGAGGAATAGGTTTAATGTACCCCCACTTTTTCAGATAGTTTATTGAAACAGTTGTACCACCTGAAATCACAAGCAGCACAAAATTCACTTGACTCACGACTATTTCTTAAACATAGTAAAATACAGTATTACAAGGTAGCATGGTAACCTACTATCTTCAAATATAAGTCACAAATCCTCAAAATGTATGCTTAACTTTACAAATATTTCAAATGTACACTTATTGGCCAAGCAGACAACACAAGGCTTTGTCTATAGTTATATATAGTACTTGTAAAATTTGTGGCTCTGGCACAGAAATATACTGCAATGACCATATTACTACATAGTATTAACGTATTATATTAATAATTTTTTTTATATATTTAGATGTTTGAAAATCAAAAAGGTGTACTCTGATAAATGTAGAAAAGTGTATATAGTGTACATAACTTACTGAGTAAAAATGTGTGTACATATTTCCTTTCTCAGTTAAAGGCCAACTATGTAGTTTTTTTCCCACAATGATGCAAAGAACTCAAATGTCATACTATGGGTACAAAAAAAAATATGGGGCTGATACAAATAATTAGGGATGTAAATATAATGTGCTGATTGTAGACATCAAAAGTAGGTTGTTTGAAAAAAATCAAAATAATTGTAAAACTTAAAAGTAGAGAGGAATGGGCAAAGTGCCAAGTTGATAAAATTCCTCAAGTAAATATATACAGTTGTGATAAAAATAAACTATTCCAGCATTGTAATTAAAGCATTTTTAGTGTTATGAACACAGCAAATCAGTGGAAATGATGTGCAAAAAATGAACATGAGTTGAATCATTTGTAAGAAATCTTATCATTGTTTGATGCATTCAATAGTTATGTTTTCGTTTAAAATATACGGAACTCTCCGTATATTCTAAAAAGTGGCATTAGGCAACTACAGCCAGAATACGTCTAATATAATAAAATGTAGTGTTTCATATATTATTCTTATATATTGTGTGATATTAAATTAATATAGCTGTGCAAATGTGTTGTAGAGCATGTGTGCTTTTCCTATGATAACATATTACACTGGTAAAATTACAGAACACTGACTGCACTAATCTACACAGAGAACACACATTTGGAAATAGCAAAGAAAAAAATTTTTAATTAAAATGAAAATGAATTTAGTGAAAATAGGTGCTATTCCCTACACTGTAAAGAAAATTAATGAAATTTACCAGTAAGTACTGCTCTCAACCAGATACAACAAAATATATTCACAGCACTCACAAAAGCTTAAAAATGAAATAAGAGCTGCAGAAACTGTAGTTAAAGTTACAGTGAGGAAAAATCGGTAATTTAATCTTGCACTGCTATTACATTTAAATTTGCTCAGTCTGAATAATTTAAGTCTCTATGAAACTATCTCAGACCTCTGGTTAGGCCTAGGTCTCCTAAATTAATTACCAAAAATGTAGAAAAATTACTATATTACTTTGAGCATTATTAAATCTTGTTGGAGTCTAAATCAATAAAATTTGAGACGTTTACACTGAAGACAGTTCATAGAAGTTAGAGTAAGGCTCGTAAGCGTCTATCTTACGCATCATCCCTCGTAGTCTTCAAGTTCACTCAGAAGCTAAATTAGAATTTACATTATATTGCCTTTTCTAAAACTGGCAAACTTTTAGCACGACTTCTTGGACCTAGGATCCACTCCAATAGATCCCTAACATTCCGATGATGGCAGGGTCGTCGTCTCAGCAGAGAAGGCTTATAAATATGTAACATACAAAATACTCTGCATGAGCAATCCTGTGGCCTTATGCAAGTTCAAAGTAAGTACAAAATATAAATTCCTCAAAATATGAACATCTGTTTCTGCTTAATACGAAGGCTAGCCCCGACGCAATCCTAAATTATTCTTTTACTTACTAAATTTCCAGCTAATGAATAATTTTGATAGACATCACGACACCTGCAGTAGCCTTCAAAAACTGATATTGTTTATTGGAAATGGGTTGCACATGTCCAATATTTGCCTCCCTTTCACACATAATCACTGTATTGCTACTTTCCCTCATATGAAAACACAACGACAAATAAATACTGAAGCTGAGCAGAGGGTGATGCCCACCATTTAACCTTGGATGTAAACACAATCTACAGTTCCAGGCTATGGTCCCGCCTCTTTTATATCAGAACATATCAACATGTTACAGAAGTGAATTAAGACAAGATAAGGTATAGTATGTGGGGTTTACATCTCGTCGACAGCAAGGTCATTAGAAACGGTGAAACACAATGTGGTACAACGACAGCAGCTGGGAGAGGTGTCAATCATGGCTTTCGTTTAAGAACCATCCCAAGATTTGCCTGGAGTGATTTCAGGAAACCATGGAATACAAAAATCAGGATGGTCAGAGCTGGGGATCGAACCCAGGTCATCCCGAATGCGAAGTGAATTTAGACAAAGTAAACCTATTTCAAAGAGTTTTGTGTATTGAAAAATTATTCTACGATCATGCTTTGATTAAAGACATTGTTTAATTAATTATTTTGATGAGTGATTTAAAGATTTTGTCACTTTGCCGTAGCCATGCAAATTTGCTCCAGTTTTCATCCTTGTTGCTGCATCTAAGCTCGCAAGCACGAACACAGCTAAGTCTGACATAATCACTTTAAAAGTAAACTTGACGTTATCATGGTTTACACACGAAGCAACTTTGTGGTGGCGGTACATAAGGCCGCAGACTTTGGCTTAAAAAGTTGAGTTCCCCGAATTAAACTTTTGGACAACTGTATAAACATATAGATAGTAATATGTTACAAAGGCTATTACTACAGAAAGATTAACTGTAATATATTATTATATGATATGTAACATGTATATCACAGACATACCTAGAGTCACTGTATAACGCAGTGGTGTGGCAATCTTGTACAGAGCATATGATAGAGCAACATAACCAGCTTTGGAGTCTCTCAGTGGATTAATAATTTTTTCACTTATATTTAAACTTTCCAGTACTGCCACCACATCAACTCCACTGAAAAACAATACAATATCTATTGTACAGTAAGTACCCTTCAATAACAGACAACAAAATACATTTTTAGTATAAACTTGCAAATTTCATGAAATTATTTAATTTATGGATGATCCAGGTTTGAGCAGACCATAAAACATTAATAATAAGTAAAATAACTAAACCTCAAAAATTGTTAAAACAATGACTAGCTACCCAGAACAAACAAAATTTAAAACTGCTGTACTGCCCTCGATTTATGTACTGTATTTTTGTTATTCCAAAGAAAACCAAAGAGGCACTGGGAACACCGTAAACAATGTTATTCGGAATGTTAAAAGGTTTAAGAGGAGTCGCAACAAGATTTTGTGAAGAAATAAGTGTTTGCATTTATACCGGTATCACCATAAATAACTCTCCAGGAACACAGGTTTTTCAGGAAAGGTAGAAAACCAGCATCTATACATACATTTGACTTTAGTCCTACTGCAGGTTATCAGCAAGGGGAAAAATACGAAAAAACTGCTAAAATTTATACTTTATGCTTTCTGTGCACAGTCACCTTAAGATATAGGAGAAAAGCACATTTTGTCATTCGTATTGCATTCTTTTGCTTTTGACATGTACAATATCATACTGTTGTAGATATACTGTAATTATGAGCTACTGGGTTACAACAAAAGTGTTCGGGATATGGAGTGAGTGAGAGATTTTGGTCAGCGCTTAACATAGAGGTCTTCAGCACTGGTGAAGGATGACATGAGGCGAGTATGGAGAAGCGTCGGAATGAAGGGGCGGGGGAAACGGAAGATCCCAAGAGGAAACCCGCCAACCAACGGCATCATTCGGCACGATTCCCACATGCGAAAATCCGGAGACCGAACTCGCCGGGAATCGAACCCGGATCGCCTTGGTGGGAGGCAAGACGTCTGACCCCTCCACCGCAGCCCCACTTCGGGATATGGAAGCACACTGGCTCTAAGGCCAACTATCTGCTCACTCACTACTGGCCTCGTAGTCTCTACTTAAAGCACGGCGTTCAACTGGCGTATATCTTCCCTTCCAACATTTCACTTAAATCACAACCATCATCACGAACACCACATTCTTCCCAAATAAAGGTAACGTGATATTAAATGTGAGGAAAGTAAAAGCATTGAACATGAACGGGTATAGAAGTAGCCAAGCCAGGTAAATTTTTCTGCTCTGGCTATGGTCCGTACTGCTATGATTATCATTCTCACTGGCACTGACAGAGAATACTTCTAGATGTCGGAGAACTCTATAGTCACTAGTACGTGTACCCAAAGAGTGTAGTTGTTTGATTTAAGAGGCACTGGTAACCACAGACATGCGACAGACAGTGGAACTGTACTTTAATAACTAACAAAGAGGCTATATAAATTATTGCTTCGTAAAACTGACATAAATAAAATTTCCTATTAAACATTTCATACACTCCCTGGACAATCAGTGTTTTATAAAAGCCATAACATGAACTTCAAGTTGATAAGTTAGTGCATAAACAGCAGCATTTTACACACTTAACCATCCAAAAAGTTCACTGTATCACAAAAAAAAAAAAAAAAATTGTAACAGAATGGCTCCAACAACATACCAATTAATGAAAACACTTTACTTTAAGTTAAAACTACTTCATAAAAAACCATGTTATCGAAGTACTTGCTGTACATGAAAGAATACAAGATAGGCTATGTATTTTTTTCTTTTATTATAAAATTCTAACACATTTTTGGTGGATGGTAACATTGGTGTATAGAATTAAACAACAAATAAGTTACAGTTTTCTCCTGAAAAGTGTGATGTGTAAACGTTAGCGTAGTTGAGATTTACTTAAGAGCGTGGCTTTCTGCTGTTAGGGGAAAATTGTGCTAAAAATTCTCTATTTACATAACAGTTCAAAGGCATGGTCTGCTTGGAAATACTTTAAAAGGCAAGACTCACTGGATTTTAATTACCATGTAACACAATCATAGAGTGGGATCATTCCATGTTAAATCAGCAAATTTCAGAAAAATTTTTTGCAGCACCAATTTTTATTTTAATGAAACTTTGTATGAAATATATATCATCCTTTAAAAGTAAAAAACAATTTTTAAAAATTTCTTGCATAGATATAGCCTAGGCTATATGGTCAACTGCCGTGAAGAAAAAGTGACATTTCTGGGTCACTTTTAAGGAACCATAACTTTTTACCCCTTGCTGCTATGAAGCTCTGTCATAGCTCTTTAGGAAGCTTTATAACTAAATATTTTATTATGATCAGAATAAATTTTATCCTAAAAAAAACTAACCCTCTTTTTTTTTTAGGGTTGAATAGTACCTGAAAAATCTCTGTTTCTGCAACATTTAGCTAGCCATAAAATACTAAAGGGGTGGTAATAACCATTAATATTTTTCATACATAGTAGACAGCGGTGAGTACTACTATGGAAATAAATATTAAGATGTAATTTGGTCCCATTTTCAAGCCCCCCTATAAACAATTTTTTCAAAAAGTTTCCTTTCTCAAGGTCAAAAAAGGGCATGTGGGGGTAGTGGTAATTTTTTTAAAATTTGTTTATAATATACATAGTATATTTTAACATCTTTGAAACAAAAGAAATTTCAACTTGATACTTTGAGTGGTTTGGAAACTACAAGTCTCTGCATGTTTATGGTTTCAGTAGACTATATATCAGAATAATAAATTATATATATATTTCAAGATGCCATTTATAAAGAAATAAAAAAGGTGCCACGATCGTTCATTTATTTCAAACAATTAAACATAACTCCACTACTTTTTTTACTATACGTTTGAAAAAAAATGAGACTGTACAGTAACACGATACACAATTTTAGCAGAGCGTTTTTTTTAAATAATGTACTGTTTGCTAGAAAAAAATTATTTTGTTTCATTTTGCTTATTTTGACAACAAAATATGTGATAATTGAGGGGCAAAAATCTAAAAATCAGTTTGTCGTATTGTAGCAGAAAAATTCAGATGCAAACGATGACATATAGGTGTTAAAATTGCCAGAATAAATTTTTTGATACATGTATTAATTTGCGTTAAAAAAAAATGATTTTCGAAACCACTGCAAAACTAAAGAGTGAGGCCTTAAATTAATTTTTGCATTGTGTTTATCTTTAATTGTGAAAAAAAAAAAAATGTCACACAAAGCTTTATTACGGTAAAACAAAAAAATGGTGATACAAAATGTGTGTGCTGGTTTAAAATGGAATGACACAGTGAAATGTTTATGTAACACAAATACTGCTCACTGTACCTGTACTGATCTGAATTAATTAGTTTTGAACTACAGTATGTTTATTATAACTGAAGGAATGAAAATACTCTAACTATAGTGACATTCAAATGGCGATTCACAGTTTTGTGTCTGAGGACAAATACCGGTAATTGTTTTTTTCTCAGAGGATAGTTTACAATTTTTTTTGTTTACTGTGTTGAACGTAAAACTGTTGTACAATTATTGCCAACCTGAATAAATAAACTACTGGTGATGACCAGATTACAGCCAAAGTCCTACATTACAACAAATAATACCCTAACAAAAGATTATGAGAAATTACACAACTTACCTAACACACATGTAATAGAAGGCTCCAAACCAGCCGACCGAAGTTACAACATGAACAGGTATCAAAACATACCAATAATCTCTATACATCTGCTTGAATCGCTTGAACAATGATAAGCGTTCTGGTGCGACAGGTTGATCAGGTTCATCTGCTGATTCTTGTTTCTTTTCCGAACTTGAGGAATACTGTCGAAGGCAACTGCTCATCACAATTTGTGATGGTGCTAGAGCTGTTACTTTACAGTTGGAAACCAAGGAACTGTGCACATGATTCTGTCCATATCTCACACAGGGCAAGCAATAACCTGAAACAAACAAAAAAACTGTAGAGACATATCAGATGCTGCACCAGTGATGACTTGGCAAATGAAAGCAGGTATATATAATTACAGGGCCTCCCTAGATAGGCTGTGTTTGTGTGCGTAGAGCAGGAGTGGTAAGGCTGCTGTTGACCGACGTACGTAATGTATTATCGCCTCTCCGCGCAAGCCACTCAGCTGGCGGGCAGTGCTTTCCTATTATCCTTTTTTCTATGGGACTTCAAGCAGTGACCGCATTATTTTATTTGTGGGCAGCATAGTTCAAAGTCTAATACTTGTTTCTATAGTTGTGTTTCTCGTATTTGACTGTTATTTTTATAAATACAGCAGTCTGAAAAACCCATTTTTGGCCATTTGAGGGACACAAAAAATTACGTTTTAAATAAACGTGACAAATTTTTGAAACTATAGCAGCATGGTTTGAAGTGTGTATTCTTTTCGTAGATATACAAATAAAAATGCATTAAATAGTTTCATAAAAAAAAACTAATAGTCGCAACTCGCTGGATCACACAGGAAGTGTGAGCAGTTCAGTTGAGAGTAGCATATTCTCTGTACAATTCAAGATGGCATGTAACTCACTGGATCACACAGGAAGTGTGAGCAGTTCAGTTGAGAGGTAGCATATTCTCTGTACAATTCAAGACGGCACGTAACTCACTGGATCACACAGGAAGTGCGAGCAGTTCAGTTGAGAGGTAGCATATTCTCTGTACAATTCAAGACGGCACGTAACTCACTGGATCACACAGGAAGTGCGAGCAGTTCAGTTGAGAGGTAGCATATTCTCTGTACAATTCAAGACGGCATGTAACTCACTGGATCACACAGGAAGTGCGAGCAGTTCAGTTGAGAGGTAGCATATTCTCTGTACAATTCAAGACGGCATGTAACTCACTGGATCACACAGGAAGTGCGAGCAGTTCAGTTGAGAGGTAGCATATTCTCTGTACAATTCAAGACGGCATTTAACTCATTTGATCACACAGGAGGTGCGAGCAGTTCAGTTGAGAGGTAGCATATTCTCTGTACAATTCAAGACGGCATTTAACTCACTGGATCACACAGGAAGTGTGAGCAGTTCAGTTGAGAGGTAGCATATTCTCTGTACAATTCAAGACGGCACGTAACTCACTGGATCACACAGGAAGTGCGAGCAGTTCAGTTGAGAGGTAGCATATTCTCTGTACAATTCAAGACGGCATGTAACTCATTGGATCACACAGGAAAAAATGTTCTCATGGTAAATGTCAAGACTCACTAATAATCGTGTACCGGCCAAACTATTGAAAAAGAAAGGGTTGTTTTATGTTTATTTTAAGTTCTCTTTAGGCTACTGAATGCACCCATAACCAAACAAAGTGTAAATATTTAGAATAGGCACGTACTATATAGTTTATTAATGAAATGTGTTTCTAAAGTGGTTAGTGGATCTATGCAAGGAAAATTTTTCATTAGGTTATCTATCCTAGTACCAAAAAAGGACTATATTTACATAGGACCACTTCTAACCACCACTGAAACATTTTTCATCAGTAAATTATACCTTTAAAATCAATAGTTTGGCCAGTGAACGATGCATGCCAATTCTTAATGTGTACCCAACTAAGATAACTAGGAGAAAATATTTACAGTATATAAGATATTTTTGTTGCTATCGTTATTATTATTGTCTCACCTCCGGAGGAAATGCGGCTACTTGTACTTCTTAAGCCACTTTTACCCGAATATTTCCAAATAGGAGCAAAAATTAAATTACTGTATTGCTTAAAATAAACTGACGAACATGAGTTCATTAGACCTAACACTGGCCTAAGTTTAAAAAGTAACAAATTTCGAAGTGATATTTGCCCCATTGAGAATATAGGTTATGTACACTAGGAACATGAAAATATTACAACTGAATATAAATCAACATCCTAAATTCTTTTTAAATCATTAGTTATATCATTACGACTTTCTTCCGCTACATAACGTACATCACAAAAAAAAACTATTTACACGACGATCATGTACACAGCACCGCCCTCCTAACTTCCATGCTTACTCTATGCTTTCCCAAAGGTTTGTTTTATTCGGCCCATGCGGCCTGCCCTACCGGCATTTCAGCAATTGAGGTTTGTTTTACTCACGCTTGACCACGGTCTAAGAGGTAGAGGTCTTGACACTGCCTATGCTCTCCAGCAAGAGAAAGTGATCACTTCATGTCGCCGAGCGCTAGTAGTAATTTGGTGGAAGATTTGTCTTGTTTACTTCTCGCGTTTTAACATTTTTGCAATTATTAAATAAAATAATGTTAATAAGGTAAGCTGATTTGTATATACATGTTCCATGTCCATAAATGCATTGTGTGGAACTGTTTATAAAAGTAGTCTGATGAAATATAGTGTGTATTATTGTTTTAGTGAATATTCCGTGCCCTACAAAAATTTAGAAACGTTGCAATGTGCATCTACATGTATAATATTGAAATAAATTTTTATTGTTGTAAAAAAAATGTGTTCCAATACAAAATTACGTTCCCATTTTTTCTTCGATATAATACTCGCAATTCCGGTAACAACTTCACATTTTAAGCTAAGCCAAATACAAAAACAAGTCAAATCTTCCACCAAATTACTACTAGTGCTCGGCGACATGAAGGAGTCACATTTTATTCCTCAGTGTCAAGACCTCTACCTTCTTAGACCGTGCGCTTGACCTAGCATCAACACGAACTCAGGCCAGGGTCATATAAGACCATGCTCTCGGAGCTCCAATGTGTTTTCCTTGCCGGAAACAAAATGGCGAGGGTCCGTTTTACTCGCCAGAGAGCAAGCGCCTCCAGGGGCAGATTAAATATCACAACTTGCGTTTTGCACCGACTCAGCGCAACGCAAGGAAATCTGCTCTGCACCTGCACCTCGAGTCGTAGTTGGAATTAAATATACTCGAGTATGCAAGCCGCAAGGGGCGGAGCCTATTTTGGCTCGGCGCAACTGCCTCCCCTCTCTTACTTTCACAAGCCAATCAGAAAATTTGTAACATCATCCTCACTGCCACTTGAACGGCAAAAGCTGTCTGCACAACCGCGTGCTTACATGCAGATATAGCTTCCATGTAGCAGTGAACATTTCTCGCGCTAAAAGTAATGTTTTGGTTAAATTTTTACTAACCTCAAATTTTGTAGCCTTCTCGTGATTAAACAATTATGTAAGAAGTATAGGTTCATATCAAATTATGAAGGAACATTGTTACAAAGTTTTCATTACAAGTGTATATGTCGTAGTTGTGTTTTGAAGTGTGAAAGTAAATTTCCATAATGTGGTTCTTTCAGTGTAGTGCATGGCCGTGGTGTAGTGGATGCGTGTGTTCATTTTTGTGTTCGTGAATAATCAAGTGCTTTATTTATGGAGAGCAGCATTTTTGTAACACAATTAGAACACATTAGAGTGGTTTTCGTCTGTAATCAGC